>JABEEM010001297.1:0-24167 GCA_013363185.1 Fusarium secorum
ACGGGGGTAGGCGTACGGGGCAGGGTAGAACCGGGAGGCTCAGAGGGAGTCCTAGGTGGAGTGGACTTCCTGATCCTTCTATGCGGCCGAAAGAATGAATGTGCAGACATATTTGGCTTCGAGCTTGGCGCAATCGTCAGCTACCTTCTCTTAAGAAACTCGGCGAGAATTTTCGCAGGTGGGATGCGGAATACCTAGCCAATCAGAGCGCGTAGATATGTCAAAGTCATCGCGCTATGCCTCATTCGGCAATTCTGTCGAGTAAATCAAGTAGAGCCGAGTAAAGGAAAAAGGTTGCTTTGCTTGGTTGAACAGGAGCCCTTACTTTGGTTGGTTGTTACGTAATCAACCAATCACAACCAACCAAGCCAAGTAACTTGATTGATGGACACACTGTTCATTCATGTTTGGTTTGAAGCACTTACCGAGTTGCTTGATGATGAAGCTCATGAGGCCTGGACGGACACTCTCCTTACAAAAGTTAGAGAGCTGACTTCGAGGTTGAACTTGACGGTTGAGGTATGATACTCACAGTTGATGCGGGTTTGAAGCTGACATGGTATATCGCAGGTATCAGAGAATCAACGACCTTCAACCAAGTGGTCTAATGCACAACTTGGATTCATTCTGTATGTCCCCAAAGATCTAACTCACCAGCCAGCTCAGTATTTCGGTCTCTTTAAAGAACAGCTTCTTGAATGCTTCGAAGAAAATCGACCGTCCAAGTTGCCCATACACTCCACCACGGGTGATGAATGGGCAGACGTTGGAGCAGAAGATCGAGAAGAAGAGTCTGCAAAACCTCCACAAACAGGCAATAAAGCACCAGCTGTTGATTTTCTCCCGGACCCCAACACTATGCCGAAGCCCAGTGCACTTTTCCAGCAAGCTCCCTATCACCTCTTCGTGTATACCTCGGCATCAAACAGGAGCTACAAGATTGAAATTGAATGCAGCCACAGTCAAACATTGGAAGTTTTGGCCGAGTACTTGAAAAGGTGGACAAAGACCAACGTCAATCGTGTAGATAAGGTCAGTATCTCTTGCATCTATAGCATTTTGACAAGGACATATCTGACACATCCTAGCCTCCTGCGGTGGAGATCACACTCAATCACGCCGCCTCTGGCTTTGGACTCGAGTGTGATAAACTCACGCTGCACTGTGAGAACAGATATGGACCTATCTACAACATATCTGCTGCTGTAATTTTGAATTTGGTTGAGGGAGTGTTTGGGTATGAAAGAGTCTATGGCGATACCACTTCATGGCACTACCGACGAGACACACCGTTCAAGAAGCGATAAAGGATCAGATGTCGATTAGCTATATGCTTTTAGACAGCCATATGATTTTAGAAATAGCACATAACAACCATAGAGTTGAATAGCAAAAAGAAAAACATACAACACCGAGGATTCGCTGGTCGTCACCGACCCAACTACTAATTCAGCACTTATCAGTTTATCGAACGGAGAGCGGACGGGATCCCGAGTTGTCTGATAGCTATGGTCGTATGTACTGAGTTTTGTAGTTGCCAGACACTATAAGGAAAAGGGTTGTTGGCTGCGACGCATGTCTTAATCAAGGGGCTACCAACCCAGCTCCGACAACACAGTAAGCAAAATGCCCAATAAACCACTCATCTTCTAGCCGACACCGTCTTCACCACTTGAATTTGGGAGTTTTCATTTGTCAAGCAGCTACCTGGTATGATTTGTGCAACAACCTGTAACGTAGAGTGGATATAGCCTCAGCTCCTTCAGAAGGTCAAGTACGAATACGAATGTGACAACATCAAACGTATTCGGCATCACTATGACCCTCTTGTGCGGTGAAAAGAGAGACATCAACCCTAAGAACATATAAAAAACCCAGTCCAGTGATGATTCAGGCTTAAGATCGGAGAAGAACCATTGGCCGAGACCGAGACTGCGAATCCTTCTGAGTATCAGGATGTGATAACCGAGAGGACGCTCCAAGGCTTTGACCTGCGGCGAAGCTTGGCTCGCATTAATGGGATAGTTGAAGACAGTCCGGGTTGAGAGATAGGAATCACAATGGAGCTGCTGGTAATGTTCTCCTCAAAGAGATCTGGCTCTCCCTCTGTCCATATAAATCCCTCGATTCCCTCAATTTCATAACTCATCCAACAAATCGCAACCGTCTCTTTTCTTTCCAAATGTTCTCACTCCTCTACTACCCTCTATTGGCCTTTGCTTCCTGCCTAGCTATCTTCGCCCTCAACCTCTTATACCAGAAGCTCCCTCGGAATGCCAACGAACCTCCATTAGTGTTCCACTGGCTTCCGTTCTTTGGTAATGCTGTCGCTTATGGACTCGACCCTTATGGCTTCTTTGTGAAATGCCGAGAAAAGGTTAAACCCACGTCTCCCTTATGGTTTAATGCTGGTCCTGACTTCTTCCTTAGCACGGCGATGTTTTCACCTTTATCCTCTTCGGTCGAAAAATCGTTGCCTGTCTTGGTGTTGACGGCAATGACTTTGTTCTCAACAGTCGAATTCAAGACGCCAACGCTGAAGAAATCTATAGTCCATTGACAACGCCTGTCTTTGGTAGCGATGTCGTATACGATTGCCCAAATTCGAAGCTCATGGAGCAAAAGAAGTTTGTCAAGTTTGGCCTTACCCAGAAGGCTCTTGAGTTCCATGTTCAGTTGATCGAGCGAGAGGTTCTGGAGTATATGCAAGCTGTGCCATCGTTTTCTGGAAAGTCTGGCACAGTTGATGTATCCAAAGCAATGGCTGAGATCACCATCTTCACTGCTGCCCGTTCTCTGCAAGGCGAAGAAGTTCGACGGAAGCTTACGGCTGAGTTTGCAGCTCTGTATCATGACCTCGATTCCAGGCTTTACTCCTGTCAACTTCCTGTTCCCTTGGCTACCCCTGCCTTATAACCGACGTCGAGACGCTGCTCATGGAATGATGAGAGAGATCTACATGGACATCATCAACGAACGAAGAAGAGGCGGAGGAGACTTGGAGAAAGGAACTGACATGATCGCCAACCTGATGAATTGTGAGTACAAAAACGGGCAGCCCACTCCGGACAAAGAGATCGCGCACATGATGATCACTCTTCTCATGGCTGGACAACACTCTTCATCCTCTGCTAGTTCATGGATCATACTGCATCTATCTTCGTCCCCTGATATCGCTGAGGAACTCTACCAAGAGCAGCTCATTAACTTGAGTGTTGGCGGCGTTCTCCCACTCCTTCAGTACTCAGACCTCGACAAGCTTCCGCTTCTCCAGAATGTCGTCAAAGAAACAGTCCGAGTTCATTCTTCTATCCACTCTATTCTGCGAAAGGTTAAGAGACCCATGCAAGCACCTGGATCTCCTTACACCATCACCACCGACAAGGTTCTCCTCGTTTCACCAACTGTTACGGCGTTGAGTGAAGAACACTTCCCAGACGCCCAAAGATGGAATTCTCATCGGTGGGATAACAAACACCGGGAGGCCGTGACGGACGAGGTCATTGACTACGGCTACGGTGCTGTATCTAAAGGAACGAAGAGCCCGTACTTACCCTTTGGTGCTGGTCGGCATCGATGTATCGGCGAGAAGTTTGCTTATGTCAACTCGGGAGTTATTGTCGCGACTTTGGTGCGCAACTTAAGACTGTCGACTCTCGATGGTAAGCCTGGTGTTCCAGCAACTGACTACACTTCTCTCTTCTCAAGACCAGCCCAACCTGCGTACATCAAATGGGAACGCAGGAAGGCTTAGATAAGTGGCAATGAGAGGAGAAGAGTAGTAGTTCGTACGAATAAAGAAGTTCAAGCGACAAACTTATGGTGAGTGCATCACATCGATATCATATCCGAAATGGACAACATAATAATAACTACTGTTTCTATTGTAGAAGCTAATGCAAAAAGAGGAGCATGCGCACGGCTTCATTTTCATGTTCTTCAATGAATCGTCACCCTTAGGTATCACCTAGCAACCATGGTATATAAAAAAGATGCCCTATTTGCACAATTCCATCTCTACTGTTGCGAACCGCCTTGTCCGTTGGCACCGCCGGCACCGGCACCGGGACCACCAGCACCTCCGAAGGGGTTGCCACCACCGCCCATCATGTTTCGGGCCCTGATGATTGAGTTAGTGACCGTGAAAGTGACGTGGGCCAAATGGGTAACTTACATCTCTCCGATCTGAGGGTCGGACATGAGGCTGTTCAGGTCAGGCATACCACCACCAGTTGAGTAGCGGTCGGCCATCTCGCGTAGACGGGGGTTGCTCATGAGGTTGTTCATAAGGTCAGGGTTGCTCATGAGCTTCTGGGCCATGTTTGCGAACATGGGGTTGCTCATGATGCTACTGAGATCGGGCATACCACCGCCCTGGCCACCGGCACCACCACCGCCGAACATGCTGGCAAGGTTACCAAGATCGGGCATACCACCAGCACCGAGATCACCACCGGCGCTAGGAGAAGCACGGGGAAGAGAGTCCTCCTCAGCCTCCATCTCTTGAACACGGCGCTTGGCCGTCTCGTAGCCCTTCTTCATAGCGTCAGAGCCACCGTTACCCTCATGCTGGATACCGCGGTCGTAGGCCTCCATAGCACCACGAGCGTCACCTAGGGCGAAGCGAGCGAGACCAAGTCGGGACCAGGCCTTAGTATAAGCGGGGTCGATGGCTACGGCAGCCTCGGCGTCAGAACGGGCGGAAGCGTGGTCCTTGTTGGCCGAGTGGGCAGCGGCACGGTTGGAGAGGTAGACAGCGTTGTTGGAGTTAATAGCCAGAGCCTGGGTGTAGAAATCGATGGCAGCACGGTAGTCCTTCTGGGCCATGGCAGCATTTCCCTTTGACTTCAGGGCCTCGGCCTCCTTCTTCTGTTCGTCAGTGAGCTCGACGGGTGAGGGTGTAGGAGCAGCGGCGGCGGGCTTGTCGGCGCGGGCCTTCTCGAATACAGAGTAGATCTGGAGGAGGTTCTGCGATCCGATGGCGGCTTGGACAGCGGAGGTATCGGAGGGATCGACCTTGAAGGATTCGGCGATACAGTTGATAGCCACATCGATGGAGTCCTTGTCGTCAGCGGTGAGAGTACCGTCATTTGTCGAAGCGGAGAGGAAATCGCAGATAGCGAGCGCCAGGCGCTGCTTGGAGTTGTGAGTAGACGCCTGCAGGAGAGTATTAGCCACATGTCAAGAGTCATGACGAGTATGCAGTGCAGCCGTGGTTGATACTGCGGGGGATTGAGCTGACCATAGCGAATGGAGAGAACCTGAAGGACAGGTTTAGAAGGGAAGTGGGAAAGTAAATGGATGGAAGGCAGAAGATACAAGTCTAACAGAAAAGATCCAATTGAAACAAGAAGAGGATATGATTCGGTGAGACAAGAGGTCAACGAAGATCTCAGAAGTGCAAGCAAAAAAGGGCCCCGCGGTTGAGGCGTCGTGGAGTTTGGGCTGGAAGGTTCCACGTGGGGCCTGGGAGCAGCCGAATCTGTGCTGGAGTTGCGGGGGAACGACACCCGACAGTCAATCTTAGCGATGCACCTAAGTACGTAGGTAGGTAAGTAAAGTGTGCCAAAGATCCATGATATTCGTAACCAAACAATTATACTTTGGTGTGAATAGCACCTCGTGCAGCATAGTTTCACTTGAGGGGCTGACATTCATCGTATCATGCTGGCCAATGAACATACCATCAACACATAAACTTCCTGCGAATCTAAATGCATCCGTAGCTTCAAGAGTTGAATGGTTTATTCTGGTGTATCTCTGTAGTATCTCGCTATTGCAATGCCCCTTCACTCCTGAAGCAAAAGCCCCTGGCCTGGCTATACAAATCCATAACGCCGGTTAATGCAATCATTATAACAGCGTCCGTCCGTCCCTCTCTCCAGAGCGGGCATTACCCATCTCGAGCTTCTCATTTCCCAGCTCGTCGTCGAGCTCTGTCAACGTTCTTGACCTTCCTATTCCCAATAGCAGCTACTTTGCGGTACTTGGTATACAGTCTAAGAAAATCCTTGAGCACGACGTAGAGGCACCCGCCGACGAGACTTCGCCCCCACTGTTGCTGGAGCAGTCCCGGACGCATAGTGCTTCCCCGTGGAAAGGAAGATGCAGCAGTCCATTGCTTAGGGAGGGCTAGGCGTAGAAGCTCACCCATGGCAAACGACACACCAGGAAGGATCAGTGCGCTTACTATGGCATTAGATACTCCGGATAGAATCGTTCCTAGACCCGGTCGGCGGGCGGGCGGCGCTTGGGGAGCTTCATGCTGGTTTTGTTGAGCAGCTTGATCTCCATTTCCTGCATCGGGTACAACAGCTGGGACGGCATCTGCATCCTGGGCTGGTTCTTCGGGAACACGGGCTGGGTTATGAGGCTCGTCTGCTGCCCCTTGAGCCTCCTCGCCTGTCGGACGCAGTGCAGGTACATCGTCGACAGGTCCCTGTGGAGCCATTTCGTTTTGTCCTGCTGGCCTAACATCAAAGTCTTCTTGGTCATCTCGATCAACCTCCTCGATGACCAGTTCGATAACAACTCCTCCGCCCTGCTCACCATCCGCGTCTTGACCGCCGGCGCCAGCATCATCCTGGCCATCCTCATCGATGTCATCGCCTTCGAGAGCTTCAATGAGCCCATTGAGAAAACCCACAACACCGCCCTCTCCGTTCCGCTGTTCGGGTTGTCGCTCGTTGGCAGGAGGCTGATCTCGTCGGGGTTCGACTGGGGGGAGCCCCATGATCTGTCGATTGAGGTTGACTTCATAAGGGAAGACAAATTCGCGCCAGAGGTTGAGGTAGGCAGACCGCACGTACGGAAACACTGCCATCGCGAGTTGGGGTGATGGAGGCCAGGTCAGGAAAGTATCGTCATGCATGACTTGATAAACGCCATACTAGTGATTTGTTAGTAGTCGTCAATACTTGTTAGAACCTTAACTTACCAGTGAAGCCGTAGAGAGAAAGATCTTGTTCCCAAACCATGGCATAAGCTGTCCGACCAGCAGAGCCGGTCCCACGTTGGTTAAAACCAGTGCATTGCCTAGTCTTTCACCCCCAGACATCAAAATCCGTGATGCCTCCCCGTGAACCCAGATCTCATGACCAAGGACATAGTCGACTAGAGCCTCGCGGCCTGAGAAAGCCCACATAGCGAATGCGCCATACATCTGGAGACTGAACTGCACTCCGAGTGTAACAGAGGAGAGCAACATGAAAGGGCTCGCGCGAGTGAACTTGTTTGCGACGGCATCCGTCATACTAACGATAGGATCCCACAGTCCTTCCAGCTGAATACGATCCTTACATACTGGACACTGGAGAGGTTTGTTGGAGCGTTCACAATCCGTCACCCATGAAAGCATGCAGTCCTGGTGGGCTTCGAGGGTGCATCCGCAGGGGTCGACCCATGATCCCGGGGGATCTGAGGGATCTTCGTCGGTCAAGCAGATGAAGCATCGTCGGGGTGCATCGGCCGGTTTCGCTGGAGGGAGAGCGGCTATGCCGGGTGTATCTTGGGTTTCTGACGGCATGGTTGAATAGCAACCTCGGGTCGCGTGCCGATCGGGTAGAACAGTGGTTGTAAAATTGAAAGCGGTTTCGAATAAGAACGGGTTCTATTGCATTTTATTGGCGATTAATTGCGAAAGTGAAGTCGGTTCTAGTCATGAATGAGGGAACAAAAGAAAGCCTTGTCTTGTGCTGATGATGTTTGAAAGAGGCACGGCAGTGGACGCGGCGGGCTGACCTAGCTGGAGTGGAGCCTGACATCACCAATAACTCTTGCTTGCCTCGGAATCATGCTTGGAGACTGGGCGATCTCGGGAATAACCAATCAACGTAGAAGTCTCTTTTCACAACTCATGCTCCTTGATATTGGATAGCAGCACCTTGCCTTTACCAAATTAAACCTATGAGCTTACCTATTTTCCAGATGTGCCTAACAATCAGCCAAGGTCACGAGGAAAAGGAGACAAGATCATCAAAACTCTTTATCTCACGGGAAACAACCTCGATATTACAAGAAGATTATTGAACTTAGAGATGCAACAAGGCTAATGGGAGATTAGGCTTATATTAGAATTATAAGGAGCTAAACATGTCTTTATGACAAGATTTCTCAAACCTCGAGGGGACCATGCCTTGCAAACGACCAGTCCTGATGAACGCCACTCCAGCCCTCGTTGAACGAACATGCCTGATATCAGCTTTGTCAGGTCTTTAACCTGATAACTCGATTACCCCGGGACGATGTGGTCATGTCTAGCACTTATCGATAGTCTTGTAGCAACACTCGTCATGCTTGTTATCAACAGCATGCATCTCTAGGTGGTTGGGAGCGACAGCGTTCAGCGTGACACACTCTCGTTTGTTCAGATGGACGCCATCTTGACAATAGATCTTATCTGACTCAATTAGAGCTCACACCTGGGTCCAGGGTTGTTGGTGTACCAAAACAGATAATAACACGCTGTTTGTGGAACCCAGGTAGTAGACGTGAACAACTTGCAGGCCGTCACTTGACCGTCATAAGGAGCTTTACCCAATGCCCCTGCCGTCATTAACCTTTTTAATTCCCGAGTTCCTGGACCTTCAGCGGGAGCTAATGATGTTTAATAAATCGGTAGAAACGCATATTAAGTTCGTGGAGAAAGATCGTGGCGCACTTTAACATTCACCCTCATGATAGCATCCACTGTACCAACAGAGTATCTTGTGGCTCATCTGCTATGAGCAGAGGATGTTTATCAGGTAACCATAATATTAATACATAATTTGTGCTGTACGATATCTTAAGGTCCCAATGTCATCCTTCGATGCGGCAGTATGAGCAAGTTTCGACACCGGGAAAGCGCAAGGTTGTGAAGCGGGCTTTCGACCGAAAAACAACACAGCCTGCCCACTGATTGTCACCGTATTACTCGTAATGCACCTTGAACTGCGGCCCAAGCCCATTTAAAGAATGCTCCCCGCCTCCCTCAATGTTTGAGGAGTGGTGTCGCAAGAACTTGCAACCATGGCGCCTACGCACAAGACACCATTCGCTCTGATCCTCGCAGAGCTGGCCATTTCGACCGCGGCAGTGACTCTATTTGGTCTCATGTATCCAGTAGAATTCAGATCACGACTATGGGAGAACGGTGGCGAACAAGGATGGAACTCCAACCCTAACAAGCGGATCTACTATTACGCCAACCAACAGGAGCCACCTGAAGTGCCTCTGATTTGGAGTCAAAGGTACGATATCCAACATCTTGACACTAAAGCACGTTGATAGGAAAGATATTGATATTGGGCGTCTCCAGACTCTACACCTCGAACCTCGCCATCGCCATTCTTGGGTTGGTCGTCTTTTTCGCTCGCACCGCCATGTCACAACTTCGATACCTCCCCCGCTACGTAAATAACATATACGATGCGATTCTTCTCGCGCTCTGGGCAGTGAGCATTGCGGGTCAAACGTCGAGCGACTTTACCGATCCTGAACACCCAAGTCCACATCCTTGGTACCTGACCAGAGGGTGTTCTGCGGCTTGGGACAAAACCCAAGGGTATTGCCAAATCGCACAGGCAAGCTTTGCCATGTCCGTAATAGCTGCGATACTATATGGTGCGAGGTTGATACGACAGGCTATGTTGATAGCATACGAAAGAGGGCAGCGTCACCAGTCGAAGTGGCCTGTCCAGGATGTTCAAGAGGTGGAATCAATGGCGGGTGTATATATCGATGAAGAAGGGGAGTCCGAGGCCGAGTTAACAACGAAAGAGGGCTGGCAGAGTATGGCTTAGAGTCCGGTTCTAGCATTCTTCCCATCATCAGACAATCATTGGTAGAGATAGATCTGCTGGCCCAGTTGGAAACAGGCCGCCAGCTGAGTTTGGGATAGCACATTCACAATACAAGCATGATATATCATCGTCAAGACTTCAGACTGCAATTTGTGATCGTCATTTAGCTCTGAGACTTGCACTTAGTGCCGACAAGAAGTAATGAGTGGATCCATCGTCAACCACCATCCGAGTTCCCATTCCCCATGTCTCACCCATCAGGGTTCCCGTCGAAGGCGTTGAAGAATAGTTTATTTGTGCTTGATTGGTATACGTTAGTCCTCGGTCCGTTGAGACATGCATCAAACAAGGGAAAACTTACGGGGCAGCCGGCGCAGGTGCAGCTAGAGCCACAGCCACAAGAGCCAGAAGAAGCGCATCCACAGCCAGACATGATGATGGTTGTTTTGGAGGTTGGTGTTGAAGATTGTGTGTGTGTTTGTTTGTTTGTGAGTTTGTGATGTGAAGTTGAGATGTGGAGAGTTGATTGAGGAGAAGGAAAATAGCGGGTGGATAAGAGGGGAGGTTCTTTTAAAAGACGGCAGAGGGCAGGCTGATTCACTGACGGTCAGTGGGAAGGACGGGAGTCACGGCGGGTCAAAATCAGTGGTTCGCGCAGTTTCACACCAACCTGAGTTTCCCTTTGGCCGCCTGAAACGGCTCCCCAATGGCTCGATCTCTCAAACTTGACCATTCTCATCGGCAGATCTTCCCAACTGAGTGTAACTACTTGGTGCACCTCGCTAGGAGGCGTCGAATGACGTCGGGAGTCAGGATCATGGCACTTGATGATTGGTGCAGTCTAGTGTTTCCTTTCCTTTTCTTACGTCGGAAGATCAATGGAATGGAATTCACCGAGTTCCGATGGAGAACTGCGCTTCCAGAGCATTAGCGATTCAGTATTATAGTCTAAGTTGTTCGTTGCTTGTAAAATCCACGTCTTGGGTTTGGAAATATGCGTAGATAAGTTCGGTTCATGAGTGCCTGGCCGCAGCCAAGTTTCCAAATCTCGACCCACACAAGCCACAGTAAGTGTATTCCAGGCTCTGTTATAAACGATCAGTCCTTACATCTATCAATATATATTCAAGTTCCTGACAATACTCCCAACATATCCGACATTTTCGCTCTTTTCCTTGCACTGTCTAGGCCGTCTATCTGTATCTTAGGCCTAGGCTGTGCCAGGTCAGCGGGGTATGGAGGGGTAACTGTCTCAGGGTCCAAAAGTGACGTCTGAATGATATTCGCCTCGGTTACACAAATCCAAGATATTGTATCATTATCCTGCGCATTCTTGCTCAAGATCTGATCCTTGTCAACGCAAGATCGATTATCATTTGAAGATATTGATACCTGCTCATCTCGATGTCACTGGCTGTGAAATAAGAAACGACAGCTCGTATCACGGCTGTAAGCATTTCTCACGTAACCGGCCAGCAATTGCAATATTAGCTCAATAGCTCTTTGATCCTTGAACGTGCAGAAGTTGCCTGAGCCTCATAGAGATGTACCACACCAGTAGGAGGCAAAACTTAGGTCCTTTATCCCAAGTGACAAAAAGACTTGGGAGACTTAACACGAGTTTAGAATACCTTTTACTGAGTTTATTTGATACCTTGTATCAAGGTCCGATGTCTCCTTGCTCCCTGACGCTTACAACCCTATCCAACGCCATGCGCCTTTGGTTATCCAATCATTCTTTCTTTTCCCGACTCACTTCCTCTCGAACCTCTCGAACCACATTCATGAATTGGCTCGCACCAAGAGCCGTCAAAATATGCCACCAGCCGTGGAACTCAAGAAGCCAAGCCCAGGGCAGTCCAATACGCTGTCGAAAGTTCCTTAGCTCAGCGCAGAATTCAAGATCGAGGTTCCAAATGAAATAGCCGAACAGGCAGGTGAACGTTGCAGTCCACACTCGGATGGACCAATCGCGTACATTCTCTTCGGAAAATGTTGGCTTAGCCCAGTGGAAAAGATAGCGAACACGCACGCCGATGATGATGAGAGAGACCCAGAAGCCGATGACCTGATAAATGATCTTGGCAGATCTGACGTAGAATACCGAGAAGGAGATGAAGAAAATTGCCAGGACGATTGAGATGTAGCGAATATTCTGAGGAGACTGTCGTAAGATGACGAGGGAACGGAGCATCGACCAAGACAGCAACAGCATTGACAGTTCATCGACAAATTCCAACGTCTGGCGAAGAGTCGCATGGAAGAGAAATGACCCAAAGCCAAGAACCAAGAGCGAGACAGACATAAAGTCCCATTTCGGATTAAACAGTCCAGGGCTGCGACTACGCGAACCATACATGGACCGAAGAGCCAAGTAAACTACAAGCCAGAAAGGTCAGCTGTGGCCAAGGATCCGGATCTTGCGGCGTGACACAAGAACTTACCGTACGTAACGTTTGTTAAGGCATTGATGAATTCGGCCAGGTAGAACGTCACAGCATAATCTTCCTCACAAAAGCTGCAATCATCAAGTCAGTGAACCATCGATACCATTGACAGCTAGGGTGACGTCGTACTTAGCCCTGCTAGTAGGGGGACTCCAAACTCCATCCAGCGAGTGAGGATCGCCGTCGAAACGAAGGTTGTGGTGTCCCATCTTGACTATATCTCGTCGAAAATAATAAATACTGAAGTTAGTCCTCCTCGTTGATTTCTTCTTCTTTGCTTTGGTCGAGGCGTGAAGGAATAAAGATGCCAGCGGTCGTTGGCTCGGGGATAATCACGTGGCAGTATTCCCTGCTTTTTCTCATCGGCGACCCGCGGCTCATGATGAATCACTGACGGAAAGAAAAAAAAAGTCTGCATTTAATATTTTCTGGTTTTCTATGAAAACGACCAATAACGACCGTTTCAACGAATCATGAACAGTCTATCGTGCTGCCATTTTTCGTACCGAACCCGCTTTCTCGTTAAAGGCTGACCAAGCAGACAGGATGGGCAGACAGTGTGTGATAGAGGGGCGACTAGATTCAAGACAGCCTCGGTTACTCGCGTCATCTCATGATCTCTCTCGTCCCTTGTAATTCCTCCCAAAAATTGTTGGCCATCATGTCCTCTTATGGATTGGCCACGTGGTGGTTGCAGAAGAACGACTGGTAACCGGTCAGATGTGCTCTTTTGACGAGTATTTTCTTCAACTCACTATTGTCACAGCTCTTAGGAGCTCAAAATTCCTCTGGGTCTTGAAGCATCTTCGCTTCTCAGTGACCCTTCACGACTCCGGTGTCCGGGACATAGATAGGTCGCGGGAGCTGTCCAGCCAAGGCGTACTACACCTCACGATAGGCAAACTGCACGGCCTCCACGACGAAGAGAGTGGCATCAAATCTTTCTACTCCCTTGTCCTCCGTCTTTCGCTCCCTAGCCACGTATTTTCGCGTTCGCAGGCAAACCAACATTGCCCAAAGATCATCGCGCTTCGCCTTGGAGGCAATCAGAGGAGCCATCCAGTCGAGGTAAGCCGTGATACCAGAGCCGATGGTATCGGGGACGCGTATGATTCGTATGAGTCCGACAACGTGGTGATGAAGCCGTGGTGACTGCTTCACAGTGGCCTGACTGTAGATCCAAGGCTGGTACAGCCCTGGCGGTCCTTTGTACATCTCAGGAGAGGTGAAGCGGAAGCTGTACCATGTCCCATCACCAAGCTCGCGGTGCCAGTAGATTCCCCATTCGAACTTCTCGGAGCCTACAACATGTTGTGAGGTCCCCTCTAAGTCTTGAAGATGTACAATCCCGATACTGCTTGAGTCGGCGTCGTAGATATGAGCAATGGTATGAGGTGGCACCTCGGGAACGGAGATCGTCATGTACAGCGTGAAAGGCTGTAGCTGTTGGGTTGGGTAACTCATCTTGAGGCCTTCTCTCGTTTCGCCTCTGGTGTAGGAACCGCCTACGATTTGTTGAAGTCAAGTCCCTAGGGATGCTCAGGCGTGTTTACAGGGTAGGTAAACGAACTCATGATGGAAATGAGAATCCTGCTAGAGTTCGCAGAGCACAGGCTCAGATTGTTTGGGCACTGGCTAACAGCTGCCAGTGAATGTTTTGCAAATAAATGCCCAAATAATTGATCATGATCATGACCGTATTCGCCAGGCATCAATTGTTTGCATTGTAAATTCGTTTGGATGGTGTGACTTGAAGGGATTGAGTTGATTGATACTCTGGACTTTGGCTACTTCAAGATTCTGTGACATTGTGTTGTAATATTTCGGAGTTTTGTTCGTATCATGGATTCTCGTGCCTCAAGACGACCCCGGGCATCGGCATGATGAGCTCTTTAGTCTAAGCAATATCCATGAGATGAGCTATTATAACGGACCGACCATTTGACAACCGCACCTATCTCTGCGCAAAGAGAAACGCCAACCCCACAGCAGAACCACTCCGTCTCGCAACTTAGCCGTTACGGTGCTCGCTAAAGCGCCGAGAACTTGACCACACGATCAATTGCGCTACACGTTCTGGGGAAGCTCTCATGCTGTACGCCGATAGGTGGGGATATATTCGGGGGTTGTTGAGGGGTCGAAAAGAGATGCCAAAGTGTTAATAATGAGATTTTTCAGCTCAGACTGTCCTTGAACACAAGTTTTTGACTCATTTGAAGATCACAAAGTCTTTCATATATAAGGCGCACGACCTTTGCAACAACTCCAATATCAAAACCACAGAAACTAGGTTGCGACAGTAGAAATCTACGTCATATCATCAAGAGCTGGTCCACGATCCCCGAGGGGCAATAGCGGGGCATTTAGAAACCTTGCAACAACAGCTTCTCACGCGATAAAGCTTGCGACGAATACAAAAACCCGTAATTGTCGCTTCTGAAGCAAGAAAGCCAATCGCAAAGATACACTGTATCATATACTTTCATCATGACCGGTACCGTGCCCGTTGCCAACGCCTTGAGCGACATCTATCCTGCTGCGGCCCTCGCTGAGCAGGGTCCACGATGGGATAACCTTCTCAGCAAGTTTGAGTCTACCTACGGACATGCTGCTTCTTTTGTCGCTCGCTCCCCTGGACGGGTTAATATTATTGGAGAGCACATTGACTACTCTCTCTACTCGGTGCTGCCCATGGCCATTACTGCCGACACCCTTCTCGCCGTTTCCGCTACACCCGCCGCCCAAGACGCCAAGTCCTTTCGCATCCGCATTGCCAACGTTGAGGATGACAAGTTTGAGGCCGCTGACTTTGAGATCCCCTTTGACGGGGATGTATCAATCGACGCGACCAAGCTAGAATGGACCAACTACTTCAAGAGTGGTCTAAGGGGTGTGCTGGACCTGTTAAGGAAGAAGTATGGAAAGGATTTCAAACCATGCAGCATGAATTTGCTTATGGATGGCACTGTACCTGTTGGTGGAGGACTTAGCTCGAGTGCTGCTGTGGTCAGCACGAGTTCACTAGCTATCATGTTGGCTAATGGTGAGAAGACGGTGGACAAGACTGAGCTGACTGAGCTTGCCATCGTGAACGAGCGTGCGGTAGGAGTTAACTCGGGAGGGTATGTAACATTGACCTTGAACAACGATCATAATCTCACTAACAATGTCCCAACAGTATGGATCAAGCTGCCTCTGTCTTCTCTGAGAAGGGTGCCGCTACCTTCGTTTCATTCAGTCCAAGCCTCAAGGCTAAGCCAGTTCACTTCCCTCCCACAAATCCCGAAATCACATTCGTTATCGTGCAGTCCTTTGTCACATCAAACAAGCAGGTCACAGGCCCCATCCACTACAACCTTCGTGTAGTCGAGTGTAGCATCGCTGCATCCTACCTCAACGCGGTTCTGAATCCACCCGGCATACTACTCCCCGAGGATGCGGGCCCCCTGGGCGTCAGTCTTGGAGGTTTCCATGAAACTTTCTTTTACCACCAGAGCGGCTCAGATTACTCCGCTGCCAAGACCCTGACCAAGGAGGAGGAGCTAGAGAAGTTGATCGAGATCACTGAGAAGACCCTGACACAGGAGGAGGGATACACACGGGAGGAGGTAGCCGAGGTTCTGAACATCACGGTCGAGGATCTTGAGAAGCGTTTCATGTCCAAGCTCCCTGTACGTGCCGAGCGCTTCAAGCTCCGGCAGCGAGCTCTGCATGTGTTCAGGGAGGCACACCGAGTTCTTCGTTTCATGAAGCTGCTCGAGAACCCTGTCCACACAGGCGCTACCGACACAACCAAGTTCAACAGAGAACTTGGTTCGCTGCTGAACGAAACCCAAGTATCATGCCGGGATTTGTACGAGTGCAGCTGTCCCGAGCTTGACGAGATCTGTGCTATTTCCCTTCGGGAAGGATCTTACGGAGCCCGTGTGACCGGTGCCGGTTGGGGAGGTTGCAGTGTGCACATGGTGCCGGCGGATAAGGTCGAGGCAGTGACACAGGCCCTGGAACGGGAATATTTCTCCAAGAAGAACTTGACGGAAGACCAGAAGAAGGGGGCCGTTATGGTGAGCCGGCCGGCAACCGGAAGTGCCATCTACTATGTCAAGGACGGCGTGAAGCCTTAAGGTGTAATCTTAATACGGATAAATATGTATAAGCATATTAGCAGTAAATAGTGTATCGAGGAACAAAAAGCATAAAGTGAACGGTAGCAAACGTCCGGCTGATCATACACATGGTCAAGGGTTCAAGAGCATTTTGCAAAATGTTGAAATTGAATGTCACTTGGGGGCCTTTTGGGCATATATCCCACCTGAGGCCCGATACCTTGGCCAGTCCTTGTACGAACAGATCAACGATGTGACGCGTCGCTCTGGCCTGGGGCCTTGGGTAATTATTATCCGTAAGTGGGAGAATTACCCTATTCGAGGAACTTATGTGAGGCTCCGAATATGCTGGACAAGCCGACAAGGCAAGGCAAGGGAGAGAAGGAGTGCGATGTCACGCTTTGAATTGCCGGACGCGATCACACGCAAATGCCGAGATGACAACGAAAGTTACCAAACCTTAAGGGGATGAAGCATATTGCGCTTCCGGAATGCACGGCTTGCGGTGACAAGAGAGAGGCATTGTTGGACGGAAGAGGACAAGCTAAATTTCCGGTCAGGGGTGGTCTGGTCTTTCTTTAGGCGTCTAGAAGATGAAGAGTGACGGGTTTAGGGACAGTATTTAGAGTTTCCTCTAATTATTAGAAGGTGACAACTTGGACGTTGCAGAATGACATGGTAAAAGGTGCTTATTAGAGCCTTGGGAAAATCAGGATCGACAGGGACGCTTCGAGTCTATGGTTCTGGATACGAGCGAGACCATTGATGCCATCGTGATCCTTGCTTCTTGGTACCCAATTCCCCGGGTCGAGGTTTTTATGGCAGCAACAAGATTAATTAATGCAGTGGAGGCCTGGGACTGTTACTGTTGAAGCCCAGCACAACGGTCACACCGTCACAGAAGCAGGCCGAAAGATGTTGCAAGGGTAGCGAGGATCTGGACAATCATATCTTCCGATGTGTCATCGCTTCCAGTCATACAATCCCAGTCTAGCTTCTTTAATGGGGGTAATTAAGCCGAAAGAGTTGGATTCTGGGGTGGGAGAGCTGGAATAAATTGAGGCGGACGAATCAGAAACATGATCCTGGCTGTAGTAAGGGCAAACATGGGAGGACTGGAATTCCAGAGAAGAAGAACCTGGTTCCTGGGCATTTTGTTATTGTCTAATGAAGCCTCACATCACTTTTTGGAACTTATTTCAAGCTTTTAAACTTTTGTGTGTGTGAATGATGCAAGAGGAATGGCATAATTGACTGAGAAATGTGATGTTTGTGGCGGTTTCATTTGATATCATAGATGGGTTGGATGGCTTGTCTTATCTGAGGATTTGGAGTTGTCGTGATTAATGGCCCGACGTGACGCTGACTGGCTGAATACCGAAACTATTATTGGTTACACGGCTTTAACCAGGGTCTTCATAATCGCCGTTCCTGGGCACCTTAAAGAACTTTGTGAGACGACGAATTTCATTCTTACAGGTCAGTTGTCTTCATTTCTTACTGTGCTGCAACACGATGTCTGAGATAAGATCTTAGGCCTCGTAGCATTAATTACAAATTAGTGTTCTTATTTTATTTCAAGGACTGCGCAACTTGACTTGTCCTTCAACCACTAACACAGCGCAGACCCAAGCATTGGTCTATGCTTCCAACCAAGGCTGGGGCTACTGCAAGAATCTCACCATGTCTCCTCTCCTCGTCTCCAGGCCAAGGACGATCCCATCACGAGATACTTTCACCTAAGAGTGCAGTCGCTGTTGCATGTCCGGGGCGGCACGGCGCGGATCCGGATCAGTTTCCACGGTTTCTCCATGTCGTTTTTGGTGGAGCATGAAGTGTCGAGTTGCAACGAGACGTGAATTGGCCAGTAAAGATAATCCTTTCGGCAACGTTTATGATTGAGAG
Organism: Fusarium secorum; assembly: GCA_013363185.1. Lineage (NCBI taxonomy): Eukaryota > Fungi > Ascomycota > Sordariomycetes > Hypocreales > Nectriaceae > Fusarium > Fusarium secorum. Next base: position 18,241 of record JABEEM010001297.1, read on the forward strand.
AGCCTGGGCAGGCGAGCGAGTGGGATAATTAGATATCTTGTGGTGTTGGTGTTGTGTTGAGAGTTGAGGCTGGTAAAGGGAAGGGATGCTTGTCGTATTGTGATTGATGTCTAGCAGCGGTGAATAGTTATTCTTAGACTGAGTCTGAGTCGATATCACTCTGAACCATGCTAGCCAGGTATTATCAGCTCATGCCGCATGACGATCCCGAGTCGGCGAGTTGTGCTGTAGGTAGATCATGTTCTGGACTGGCCAGGCAGGCCAACGTTCGTTAGCTGTCATTGTCGCTGTCGTTCTCGTCATATGTTAGGTAGTAATATGATGCCGCCGTTGAAACATCCCTGTGTCCCAGCGATGCATAAGGTTCTGATCATAGCAAGCGCACAGCCCATGCACACTCCACAGAGTTGCAACTCTGTGGTCTTTTGCCGGTTTCTTGGTTCATATATCCGAACAATCTTCCCTTGCCTCGTTCTGGATCTCCACGGTTATGAGTGCCGAGCGAGGCTAGTCCCTGAGTTTCAAGGGATCGTCCTTGATTGAAGCTATTCCGAGTATAGGTATTGTATTAGTCGTTTAGGATTGATCTACGGGTAGTTGCAGTACTCGGTCAATAATTTCCAGCGGCATAGCATAGCATGCATGCACCCTAAACTCATGTCTTGTCAAGGCATGGCATGCTGGGCTACTTCTTGGGCTGGATTCTATTGGGTTGTCGTAATTCTCCAACATCAAGGGCCAAGTCGGGTTTAGGGCCAGGCGGTGCCTCTTGTTCATTACTTGGGTTCCCCTCCTTCGATCATCACTACGAGCGGGTTTTTCCTCATCTTTTTTAAGTATTTCATCTCTTCCTCTCCTTCTTTTCTAATCTCATCGTTGCCTGCCCTGTCCTTTTTGGATACCCAAAGCGCTTCAGTATAATAATAACCACTTGTCGTCCCCTTCAGTTTCAGACAGACCATCTCTTCTGGCCTTGGCTCCAACTGTCCCCGCTCATATCTTTCCTCTTACTCTTACCCCAGAACAACTGTATCGCATACGCACGCATACCGCTATCTCACCCGCTATCAGTTGATCCCTGTTGTCCCCGGGAACGGCTTTTCATTCGCGAAGCAGCTTCAACAATCTGTCATTCTTTTTGGTTGCCTCATTCTCCTGGTGTCTCCAATTCCCACTATATACGCGCTGACTCCGATTCTTTCTCGTCCCTTTTTTATTTCTGCCCTTTCACTGCACTCTGTTGCTGTCGTTATCGGCTTCCATCTTCACTGTGGGAGCCCTGACCCAGCCCCATACCAGCCCAGATCCACTAACTTTGGGGGTTTGAGTCGCTGGACTCCACTACCCATTCAATCGGAAACGGAGCGAGTTCTTCTCTTCAGCCCTGATTTTGACACTTTGCTCTTCCTCTTCCATCATCACAATCATCATGGCTCCGGACTCGTGGTCCGACACCGATAGCGTGTCGCAGGCTTCGCAGCATTCTCAAATGTCTAATCAGGATACTTCTCTTGATCGGCAGCTGATCCGCCATTTGATGCAACGCTATGGTCGTGATGGAATTGCTCAATTGATAAACGAGGAGGCAAATTCGTCTTCCATGTTCAGTGAGTAATTAATTTGACTTCCCGCTGTCACCGCTAATATCGTGTCTTCCAGTCAACGATGGAGCATCTGTAGTTACTTCAAGTACCTTTTCTTCAGTAAAATCTGAGGAAACCCCAAGCATCTTCGATAAAGCTAGCATACGAACTTTTTCATCCGACAACTCATCGACTCGAGGCAGCATCATCTCCAACGTATCCGCCCGCACTGCCAAGCTTCTTGGTCGCAAACAGGCTGCTCGCCCTTCCATCACCCACGAGGAGGAAACGTCACCAGCATCCAATGAATCGTCAACACCAGCACCCAAGCAGAAGGGCTCTTTCACATGTGGCTTTTGCAGGGAAGAAGGCATTCAGAAGACATGTACCCGCAAAAACGACTTGAAGAGGCACATTGAGGATTTCCACAATACCAACGCCCAATGGTTCTGTCGGCAAAAGGGTTGCGACATGGTTTTTGACTGGCAGACAGCATACAAAACCCATCTAAAACAAGCTCACGGTGGTTCGCGCATGGCTCTTGATGAAGCCAAGGTCAACCTATGTCCTCAAACTGTTTTTGCATGTGGTTTCGAGAACTGCTCTCAAGTTTTTGAATCTCCCAACGATGATGAGGCCGATACGATTTTCAAGGAATTTGTGGCCCATGTGGTCAAGCATTTCGACGAAGGCTCCAACAGCGGAGAGTGGACTTATTCTGCAAGGATACGAAACCTTCTTCGGCAATCTGGTCTGGTGCGTGCCTGGCAGGGCACTTCATGGGGTGAGGACGAACGAAGTCAGTTACAATGGCACCCTCAATCCAGTGGCATTCTCAGGAAACGCCTTGAAACGAGACATCTCGGCGACCTGCAACTTCTTGTTCAGTATGCTATTGCCCTTGGTACAGAACCCTCATCGATCAAAGAGTATCGCGAAGATTTCATCAACCCTCTCAAGGATCAATGCCGCCAGGTCATTATGGGACACAAATCTCGGGCACCTCCTCTGCCACCCTCGGGACCGTCCCCAAGTACGGACCAGCACCAATTCCGCATCTCTCGAGGAACCACAAATCCCAATATGGCATACATGGCTCAGCGCCGCGCCTATGCCCATAGACCCGGACCTCTTCGTTCTGGCCGATCCGCTCCGGCTCCGCGCCACACTATGCCCGTGAGTTCGGTAACTCCTGGAGCTATGCCACACCATTTCCAGTACAACATGGCTTCAGCACCCATGTATGATCCCCGGCAGCAGCAACAATTTGCAATGATGCAGCAAACTAGTGGAGGCATCATTGCCGAGGACTTGCGGAGTTTCCAGTCTATTGCTGGCAATGTTCCAGAGCAGGACATTGGCATGCCGGATGCTGATATGATGGACTCAACATTCATGTCAAGTCCAAGCTTTTCAGGTCCATATGGACCTCAAGGTATTACGACCGCTGCTGATGGAGCATGTATTACATCCACAGACCCCATGAACCCACACATACAGTTTGGGTTTGACTCAACATACACATAACAAAGCAGACGTGTGAAGCCCGCTTCATATTGATCTTGCAAACTGTCCCTATTCTTCTTCTTTGTCTATATATCTGTCGGTGAAACAGCAGACATGGCGTGTCCCCTAGCACCAGTTTTATTGTGGTTATTTATGGATGGGAGTACTTTGGAAGTATTTCATGGTTATGCTTGCTATTGCTCAAAAGCCAGGATTGTGTTTGAGTTTGTTCAAGGTATGGGAGTTTGTTTGGTATGGTTGATAGGTTACACATCTAAGTGTATTGGATTTGATACCCCCTGCTTGAATGAATAGCATTATTTCCCAGGATACCACTGCATATGTGATTACTGTGACCCATAAGCTCTGTGCCATGTGTACCGTCGTGATGCTTTGATACCGTTATAGTCAGGACCATACGCGCTCAGTCAAGCATAGTATGCCAATGTCGGATCCGTGAGGTCCCCACTGCACGTTCCTCTCAGTCTAAGGCGGTGACATGTCCCTGTGGTAATCGGGGTAGCCGGTCGGTCTCAGAGCGACGGATATCTGCTCCAAGCTTCTGAGTTTACGCAAGATGTCGATCACGATATTACACTTCTGACAAAACAACTCTGAAACAAGGGACAACCTAGATCAAGGTAGAAACAAAATGCAATAAATTGAGTTCACAAGGTACGGCGTATTCCGAGGTTCACGTATCCCTTTATCGACTTGTCAGCGGAAGTGATGGATAAGATGTGCGTTACATGGTGTTGACGCTAGAGCCACAACCGCAACTGCCGTGGGTGACTGTGTCGTCAGTGAAATTCCTTGCAGATATAAATGCATGGAATGTCCTGTTTTGGCCATATGATCTGCCAAGAAAGTTTATGTTGAGGGCAAATGCAACTGTACAGAGTTCTCCGTGACGCACGGCGTTGTACAGGGTAGCAGCCGTTGACATGGAATCATGGACTACGAGTCCGTTGTCCGAGGTTATGATAGAGTTTACACGGAAGGATTCTCTCCATCTGATAACATTTGAAGATGAGTATCGAGATTCGGATCTTTGGTTGGATCTAGGTACCGAACTCGCGGTTTGAGACGTGTCTGAAATGAGGTGATATTGCATTCATCGCATTCAACATCTCAGCAAGTAACAAAGTAAAACCTCCATGATTCCGAGAGAGTCACCTAGCTCTCCTCTAAAAATGTTTCATGGCGGCTCATTTCGTCCTGTTGATGGTCAAGAAGCAGAGTCACCAAGTGATCAATGCCGCTCTTTGGGAGGAAAAACAGCGAGCGGCATATACAGGAAGGCGGAAGCACAGTCAAAAGCCCGGACGGAAACCAGCTTCACGGACGAGGCCTAAAGCCCTCTCGACGACAAGGATCCCCGCGAGGTCGAGATAAGCACCTGGGGGGGCTTGCGGGAGGCTCTCCTGATAAAACCAGAATAGATGATGCCGCGGCAGAGAAGGTTTATGGCGGCTTGTCAATTCTTGATTAGAGTGCATGTCGAAATGTCACAGAAGGTGTTTACATGAGTTTGTGGCTTGACGTCCGAGAACATGGGCGAGTTAGAGGCAGGCAAAAATAGATGTCAGCTTTTGGCGCTGTTTCCTTGAGCTCAATGGCAAGGTAAGAAGAGGCTTGAGAGGGTTATCCCTGACAGGGGTTCTCTGGACAATAGGCTGTATGGTCAAGTGAAACTCTGGGGGATGCTGGAGATAGGGGACCTGCATAACCTCCACGTGGAGTGCGGACCAAGAAGGGGAATGGCTGCGATGCTGTGATAAGAACTGGTGGACTTGGCTGCCCTCCAGTTGAGTTGATTGCTTGACACGGACACACTGTAGAGCAGCCAACGGACAAACTTGTTCCCTCTGTAAGTTAAGGTTGTGTCTCCAGGTCTAGACAAAGACCTACAGGACGGGTGGACCACGTGGGAGAGCGTTACAGAAGGTTTCACGTCTTCACTCCACTTCCTTCAGTCGAGTTTGATGTTGATCGTGAGCGTGACTGATTCATCATCATTCAGCATCATCGACGAATGCTTCGTGAGGCTATGCTCCGTGGATGAATCTTGCCCCATAAGTCATAACGTTCCATCGTGGCGTGGTATTAGAGTGGTCTCGACTCTAGTGGTTGCGGGGATATGAGCTGAACAAGTCTTCAGGTCCTAGGGTCAATGAGTTACATACATGATGACTTGGTTGGTGATGCACCAGCACGGGCAAATCGGAAGACTTGGGTTGATGGTAAGGGTTCCTTCGATAGAGGATAGGATGCCTCATAAACGACAGGAACAGATGGAGAAGAAAGGCCTGTCGCGTTCTGCAGTAGGTATGTCACAACATTGATTGAATTGTTGTTGGTGGGCGATTCATCAATGCAATGCAGCATACTCCGTAGCACATCATCTCTCTGTTACCCCAGCCTTTTTGCCCTTTAACTTACAAGGGTATGCCATCACGAGGCAACCGTGAGAGCAAGCAAGAAGCACAAGCAAGCAAGGGCCAATCTAATGGCTATGGCTCAGGATCTACAGTGCTGATCATGGTGCCCGAAACGCATCGGTTGCAAGAGTGAGCTACCCAAAGAGTACTATCTCTTTGAGCGGCACAAGCCTCCAGTGGGGTCACGACAAGGGTGTAGGACCTATCAAAATGAGCGCAACCGAAGGTACATTTGCACGCGCCTAAATTTGCGTGTGATAGAAGTACCAGCAGTCAGCCGAGTTACAAATAGCTACCTCACATACTTTACAGCCGTATCGGGTCTGCGACCTTCGTTGATTTCCTGATATCGGCTGTAGATAGCCTCCTTTTTCCTTCCTTTTTTTAAAGGGTCGAG
>JABEEM010001300.1:0-41875 GCA_013363185.1 Fusarium secorum
GTGATCATCTATATAATCAGGTATCTTTTGGGAGCTCATCGTTTTAATTGAGACGTGTTAGGGTCAATTTGTATGAGGATTTTGATGATTTTGGCTGTGTTGAATGAAGAAGCTGTCTGACGAGAACTTCACGTACCCCGCAGGTACTAGCAAGGTTAGTAAGCAAAGTGGGGCGAGTGACCTGTTGGAGGCTTGTGCCGCTCAAAGAGATAGGTAACCGAAGCCATCGCCGCGGGGTAACTCAATGTGGGCCTCATGAGTGAGGAGCTTGAGCCGGGGAACATGTGGGCAATAGGCTCATCATGTCTTCTCAAATTCAACGTCAATTGACAATTAACTTCACAGCGTTATGAAATTTCCGATTATGTGGGGGAATTTATAAATTATATCAAGGTACCACGATACATGGAACCTCAAACGCCGACCGAATCGACCAGCGATAACAAGAACTATAGAGGTGTACACCAAGCGACGCTTCCAGCAGTCGCAAACAACATGACCAGGCCGAGAATATCTAGACGCAATATCCCGAGCGCCGACTCGCAACGAAACCAGCGAAACGAACAAGAATTATAGGAACTATTGAGACAGATACCGGGGTGGGATGAAGTCATTACTCGTCTTGCTTCTTGTTCTTCTTCTTCTTGCCACCACCGGCAGGGCCGCCCAATGTTGTGCTTGTGGGCTGAGCCTGAAGGTGAACAACAAGTCGGGTCCATGACTCTTCCTTGTCCCACTCGAAACCAGCGAGGTAGGGCTTGTCGAGCTCATCGTCGGCCTGAGTATATCAATCAGCAAGTATTCTTAGGGAGGATGCCTCAGAGGCCCAAACATACCCGCTTCTTATATGCCTTGTGGATAGCGTCTAGTGCATCCTTGATTGTTACACCCTTTAGGTTTCGTGCTGTTACCTCCTTTCCTAGTGGGAAATGAAGGTCGATTCTCTTGACGGGCGGTTTTGACAGATGAAGCTTGAGGATGGCAGGGTCTTCTACTGTATTGGGGCTGGTGTTGATCTTCCTATACGAATGGGTCAATGGCTGTTTCTTGATACATGTGTAAGTCGAAAAGCGGGGTTAAACTCACCATCCAGTCTTCTGAGTCTCGGGTGCGAGCTCGAGTTCAGTGCCCTCGGCCTCTAAAGAAAAAGAGTTAGAGAGAGTTCTTAACGGTGCCCTCGTGGCCTGTCCGATGTTGGAAGGAGAAAGGGTAGTGATGTCTGAGCTTACCAAGGTCATTGATGTTATAAACGCCAGGTGCTGCTGCTGAGCTTTGTCGCCGCGTCTTCTTGTCATCCTTGGCGGGAGGTGAGCTTGAGAGGCCCTGGACGGCTGAATCGACCTTGGAGAGAGGTTCTGTCATGTTGAGTTGTTGTTATGTGGTTGATCGAGAAGATCTGATTTGATAGTTGATTCTGCTAAAAAGGAGAGTAAAGTTAGTGATGATGTTGCAGAAAAGAGGTATTGGAGGGAGGAATGATGGTGTATATGAAAGTGGAGAGGAAGTACGAACCTTTTGCGTTAAAAGCAGAAGATCGTAAGTGAGATTGGATTGCTGTTGTGCTTTGAAGGTGTGGTGAGGAGGGAGGAGAGGGAAAGGACCAGATGGAGGGGAAGTGGTTGTTACTTATTGCATTCACAAACGCACTTGCCATTCGGCGTCGTCCATGTCCGATGTTTGCATTGGGGCATGCAAATCCTCAGTCATCCAAGGCTTCACTCACTCATTTGCATGCATTACTCTACTGTACCGTCCCTACTAAGGTACCTTACCTTACTGAGCTGTCGTCAGACTGGGCGGGGTAACTGCCCACCTCACACCTCACCCGGAAGGGAAGGGAAGGACGAGACCTAGGGGGGTATGAGTATGATTGTGGTAACATAGGAGTCTGTGCCTGCTCCTGCGCCTCGCTCCGTTCCTCCAACCAAAACAATTCAATGCTACTCTAGTCGATGTACAGTTACAAACACCTACGGATGCATTCAAGTTAATGTGGATTCCATCATTACACACTGTTGCGTTGCGTTGCGCTGCGCTGCGTTGTGTTGTGCTTGATAAACGCTGTTGGACAATCGCGTGACTTTGGCCTGACGGAAGGCGTGACGCCCCTGGCTCCAAGCTCAGCAGACCAGACCTGAAGCCGCAACAGGTTTAGCGCTGGCGCGATGCAAGCCCACTGACGCAGGGAACCCGCTCTACGTACCGGTCTGGTACCCGCTTGGAGGCCATCTCGGGTTAGCGCGGCGCACCAGAATCCGGGGAAAGCTTGTCCTGGGACCCACTGCGATCGGTCTTTGTGGGTTGTGGCGCGTGTGCAAATGGGCCTGGTCGATCGAGTGATTGAGTGGTGAGTGGACACAGAGCAGTTGACGCTCGCGGAAGGCCGCGGTAGAATCATGAGGTCAATTCAATGGTCATTGTCGATACGGTGAGAGAATTGGGAAATGAAAGGTGAAGAAGATACAGAAACAGATCTCGAGAGGAGCAGGTGTGGCCGATCAGGACATACATACCAACACGATTGGCACTTTGATTCGATTCAGTCATGGATGCCATCCATTCCCTTGTCCCCTTGTCATGAGCTATGACGAGGGATCGCCAGTTGCGTTTCTACCCCTCACAGGCTCATTCATCCCGTGGTCCCCGGAGACTTCGGCTCGCGGATGCGGTGCGGTGCTTTGTTTTGGCGCCTGTTGGCTTTAACTGACAGCTCACCTGACTGTTAATATGTCCCAGACATGACTGCACTACTGCGTCTGGACATGCATCTACAGCATCCCAAGGTCGTAGCTAAGGAGTAAGAGGCACCTTTGTCGTAAAGACGACATCGATGGAGACTCTTCTGCAATCAATCACCATCTCCCGTTCCCCTCCCTCAGCAACGCCCGCGTAAAACCTTGTGGCATCAAACTGAGGGGAAGTGCTAGGTCGATTGGCTAGTTGAGTTGCTACTAGCTCGCACCTTGATGCGCCGAGTCAATTAAGACGCCTTTGGTATCAGACTAGGTTGGGACTGCCGTGATGGCGCGCGATACGTCTGACTCCCCATGGGCAGAGAGAGCGTGCCAGGTTCCTTGTGACATGTCCCTTGTACCTGAATTCATGTAAATGTACCTGAATTCATGTAAATGTACCTTGCTCTTTTCGTGACGCTGCCTCAAGGAGACGACTCCCACATAAAGAGGGCATCTCTGCATCTCGGCCACCCCTCCACTCCTGGGGATCACTTGTCCATACAACTTCATCCAACCTCAGTATAGAGTGCTAAACTCTTCAAGTTTTCTTCTTTATTCTTTTTCTCTCCTTTCTTTGTTTCTATAGCTTCACGTTTATCATTGTCTTCATCTTCTCCCCATGTCTTACATGGCCATCGTCAACATCCGATAGTGGGGTCGGCACCAGGCGACATCAAGTGGAGACGTCTGGATGGATCCCGTTAATCCCTGGCTCCCTTTCTCACTCACTCAGTGCCCAGCTGGAGTTTTGGCTATAGCGTGAATTATCAGCTCACTCAAGCGAGCATGCCACCTTTTTAACGAACTCGACCGCCGAGAGGCGAGCGCCGAAACGCAGTCCAAGAACGACGACTTGAACAGTAAAACTGGATGATTCGCATGTTGCTGAACCGATTGATCACGAGAACTTCTTTTCTGACTCACTTTTCTACCTCATCCATCCGGAGTCCCCATCTCCCAAACTTGCAGTGAACACGATACGACGCGATAATAAGCTCGATGCGCAATGACTTAATTCCCAGGACCAGAACAGGCTCCACGTGATGCGATCCCATGATAATCCGCCGAAACTTCAATTCGCACGCACTCTCGGCACGGTCCAACGATAGGCAAGAAATCAATCAATCAGTAAACCAAGCTCAGATCAGGTCGACACCGACTTTCTTTCAGCAGCGTCAGATCATTTTATCCGTAACCCCAGGAATAGACATGTCCAGCCGCATACGCAGCAAGGAATAACTGCCACGCAATCCACCGTGTATTTTGCCAGGATATAACCTATGGATGGATAATCAACCTGCCGGGAATGGTATGTATCAGTGTCTGTGGACGCGAAACTGACAATGCCATGCCTCTCCATTTAGTTCTCGCCCTGAGGCTCATCCATTCGGTTTTCCTGTGACTCGATTCACTTCATCCGCCGTCTTTCAATTAGCATAGTCCGATTAGATATTAGTCCCTAGCCTCCATCGCCATTCTGCCAGACACCGTCTCGAGCGACAGTAACAAGCATCATGATGCGGCCAAGCTATCCGTGAAGAACCTCGCAATCGACGTTCCAGCCCGTTCAAGTGAAGAAATATTCCATTGCAGCTGAACCGCCAATTCCGATCATTATGTGACGACTACGTATCTACAATGATGCCTGTTCCGTATACGAATACAGAGTTGTGGAGGATGACGGGCGGAGTTGGCTTTAGTGTTACCCTGGAGGATAAGGGAGATAAATGGTTGGATAGACTTGGTCGACGAATCACGAGGTAATTAGCTGTGTAAATGCCCACTGGAAATATTAACTAACAAAAGAATCAGGGTTATGAAATGGATTACAAGTCGACCGAATATTAATCCTATCGCTATCACGTTTCTGAGCCACTAAAAGTCACCATGTTCGATAGCATCAAGTTGGGGTTTGTGGGAGGGCAGGATTCACTTTGAAACCCCTCAATTGAACGTCATGTTCTCACTGTCATGTACCTTATCAGGGAGCAACACCACGATGCCGTTGATAGTGGACCTACGTGCTGCTGTTTCGAGGTTGATCGACGGTCATCGCGAACGAATGTTACTACCACCAATTTGATGGCATCTCCTCAGAGCCTAACTAATGGGCACACGAGTTGAAGCATATCCTGCCAAAACGCTTAAGATCCTTCTTCGCCTTCTCAACAGGAACCATGTTCTTACGGACAGTCCGTATGTGGTCTGGCTGACTCTCGTCCAACACGCTTCAGAACTCAATTACGCAATGAAAGAGAAACCATAAACAACAACACACCGATAGATCGAAGGCGTCGAGGCCATTATGACCGCCAACTCAGAAGTGCAAGGTCGGGAAGAATGCATTTGCAGAAAGCCGCATGAATCTTTGCCCGTGTCCTCTGATCTACGGCTTGGGTGCCCAACCAAACAACGCCAACAACCTCCAAAGACATGTTGGTTATTGTTGGAATGAATGCAAAGAATTTCACGAAGACAATGCGAAGGAGTATAGGCGGTGGTCGAATCTGGCATTGCCAGGGGCGAGACCATTTGTCAACGACACTTGTTCAAAGACAGAAAGAATATACGAGATCCTCTAAGCCCACCGTTACGGGAATATCCCAAAAATGAATTGTTAACCGATTATTGAATGCTTAAATACGGGTATCATTTTATCTAGAATAAAAGCTCTGTCATATGCTCATGCCTTTTGGCCCTCATAACCTCCACTCTATGTCATCTGAGAATCTTCCCTAACATGGTTTATCGGGAACCCGTTTGCAATAGCAGCCCCTTCTAACTGCTTCAGCCACGCTGAGCCATCTCCTGCTGGCACAGGTCGATGCGAAAGATTACACTCGACAAAGATTGAATCGTCCATGTACTGCCAATCCGACACTTCAATCGCACTCTCAGAAAGTGAACCCTGAAATGGCGAGGAGCTGAGTGCTGCGCAAGTCCACGCCATCTGTTGTAATATTTCTATCATGGTGTGGGTCCATGCCGATACTGTCAATCGTATTGAACCATCCTCGACTTCGACATGCAGCAGGCGTAGGCCAGGACATAAGAATGGGTTTTCGGTACCATCCCAAATCGACATGCCGGTGAATGAGTGGCCCTCGCAGCTCGATGTTGAAGCTTCTTTGACGGCGTCTTCGATACATCCCAGGAGGAGTTCGCCGCATTTGGGCCACTGCTTCACGGTATACTCAGATATCGTGGTGTAAACGCAGTCATTTGCGGTGCCGGTAATAGCCGGCAAGGAGCCCATTTTGACGAGTTTAGGATCTCCGATACCTTGAAGGGGGCCAAAGAGTTGACACTCAAATTTGAACTGGATGGCGTGGAATCCGTCGCTAGGGGGTCGATAAGGGGGCTTCATGAGGATGTGCCACAGAGCTGATTCCATGAGATGCATTTGCACATAGTGGGGTGAGATCAAGACCTCGCGTATCCTTGAGATAAGATGTGTCGCAGACCTTCCTGTCGTGATGTAGGTATGGAGAGAAGCAGCAATCTCATTCGGTGTGCCCCTGGGTGAGCGGGCTGGGTATTCTCTGTCCCAGTAACTGCATAGAAGTTGGAGAGCAACTGGCAGTTCAATGCCCCGTGCTGACTCGGACCACGTCGCAGGACGCCGTGATATACCGGGACCAAGTCTATCGAGTAGGCATCGTGGTGCTTCAGGTCCATTGAGGATCAATATAAGTTGACAAACAGGACCATCGAACAATTTCTTGATTTGCTCAGTCGAGTCCGGATTCGAGTCACAATAGAAGGCCCACAGTTCGTCCCATAACATCAACGTGAACTCAGACAACAGTCGATCCAATATCCTATCAATGTTGACGCGAAACTTTTGCTCGGGGAGATAATAATGGGTGAGGAGTTCGTTATTCAACCCATCGGCAAGGGCAGTAGCGAAAGCTGCAACGAGAGCGCCAGCGATGAGTGGCGGTACCAGAACCTCGGCATTGCTCGGTGACTGAGCAGTTCTAGGCCGTCGACTTGGCAGCGGTGGCTTTATGATGCTCAGGATAGAAGCATCGACAATATGATCGTGTTCGTGCGTGGTGGATAACACGGGGGGATGTGGTGGGGGCATTGTCTTGTTGCAGTCATGTCATGGATGGATGGATGGATGTCATAGTCAAAGTCAAGGAAGCATTTTTTAACTCAAAATTTACGGTTAAACCGCAAGAGTCTCATGTTGAAGATTCCATGGCAGAGGGAGTATTCTTGGGACATGATATTTTCTGGGCGGAGCTGAGGCAAGTTTTTGATGGTGAAGAGCGACGATGCGTTGCGTGGCATTGCGTGGCCCCATGAGTAATTGGATTAGTCGGCTCTTACGCCGCCACCCAAAGGCCAAAGCAAAGATCCATTGATGATTGACTTGTTTGAAGACGGAGAATATTCTTAAATTAATCCGTTGAGTGATAATCCTCTTACGAATATGAATCCTCCTTAACATGGTCGATTATTTCGTGACGAAGCTCCTTTTTCTGTTCGTATTCCGTACAAGTCTCGTCGCTTGGACTCAAAATGAGCGTCGAGGCCGCGTAATGGTTCTGTATGGGGCCATCAGATCCCCCTCATCCCCCTCAAGTGATGGGCAATTAATTTGCACAAAAATCGCGCTTTTCTTTATCTCTGATTTATTTGAAAAGGAGCCGAGTGATGAGGTCCTAGTAAGAATGAATGTGAAGGAGGAAGAGGAAGTTGTTCTCTCTGCCTTTTAAACATCGTCGCTTAATGAGGCAGTGCATCAACCTTGCACGTCCACTCTAAAGCTGCCGATGGGACATAGCTTATTCAACGCTCGAATGACCTGACACTAACACTATAATAAGGAGCGTAGTGATTTCCTATTTATTTTAAGCTTGTACAAAGGCTCAAGAGTTACGATGGACTCATCTGCCCTTGTCGAGATACAGTCCACTTTTATCCTGGCCGAGACCGCCCATATAGTGCCCTCATCTCTCAAGCCTCTTTATCTCGAATTGCTAGCCTCATACTATCCCTGAAGCATTTCCTTGTAGGGACATGCACACACTATCTCGATTTACGCTTCTATTCAGTGTTCGAAATGTCAGTGTCATGGTTTCTGGTCCAAGGCAGACACTCCCATGTTTTTGTTATGCTTTTTTTCCCTAAATCATAATGTTTGTTAAGATTCGGATGAAGTGTTCAGAAATGGTTGGAACACGATCTATAAGGGTTGGTTCTTACCCAAATTGCAAGTTCTTCAGAGTTATTACTTACTCAAGAATCTCCCAGTTAGGAGTCCCCGAGGGGAGAGACGGGGAGTGTGGAAAAGGTCTATAGGGGGGTTAGAGGGTGGTGTGTTGAGTAGATGGGGGACTTACGCAAAGAGCGTCGGATGACTTGGCTTCGAGAACGCCATTTAGACAGAAGAATTGATAAAGTGACTCTACTAGCAATTGACTGGATATGTAAAGAGTAGATGGGTGTATAGGGTATCGGAGAGTCGAATGTCTTTGGCACTTATAGGTTGAGATGGTAACACCTCGTCAACTACGACCAAATCACGTATCTGACGGTGACCCGATCTTTTGGCTTGGCCAGAACATCCTTAGTAACATTCGTACTGAGGATAGGCCCTGGACCAGTGATTTCTCTCGCAACAGTATAGATACCTATGTTTATTGGTATTCTTTAATTACCACCACTAGAGTCTTTCGGGTTACCTGGCGCCAACACGGGATTCATCTATGATTCTCGACAGCTCATCTAATACGCCATAAAGAATCTGTCTTATCTAAATCTGGTGCTGCCGTCAGCCTAATAAACTAGAGGTCGTACTGTCGTGGAGAGGCACTCTGGGAGTGTTCGGCAGTTGCAGGCTGACGCGGACTGAGTCCACTATCAACTGGATGTGATTTGCGACTACCTATCGCCCCGTTTGCAAATGGCCTTGTGACTGAGGAATTTTGTATCCTCAGTGCGGCAATAGCTGTCATCGTCTAAGAAGAAGTTGGGTTGACAACTGGTATTCGTTTCTTCCGTTCAATATCGGATTGACTTTGAGATGCCTCACGGGGCCCGTTGTGAACATGATCATGGTGAAGATCAGATCAGGTTCGGAGCTGGTCTTGTATATTTAGGTTATGGAAGGAAGAAATAAATTGAGATGAGTCCAACAAGATGTAATATGGTGATATCAAGATAGGTTATTGTCTCGACAATCTGCCTCTGCCACGCCCATTGCGCACAATAGATTTCTATAAGCTCTATCACTTGCAATTTTCATTCATGTGGCATTCGACAGAGCTTTCATTCCTTCTGCCTCATTGCTAGCGTTTGTTATTGGTTGCACTGTATAGGGCAATTGCTGTAGGATATTCGACATTGACAAGCCTGAACAAGAATAATACAATGCATAACTAGGTAAGTCAGGTTTCAGGTGCTCCATTGATTCTTGGTTATCCTCAGCTCTCCTGTGTTTATTTTGTCAGCATTTGGTCCTCGACTTTCAATTTTATGGCCTCCGGGGTCTTCCTTTTGTTGTTAAGGGTGGCAGAGATGGCCTTGAAGCGAAATCGTCTTGATGAATGCTCCCCTAAGAGCAAGGCGATTTTCCGCTTATACGCGAGATATGACTTTGACCTGAGGGATACTTTTCTTTCGTTTTTTTTTTTTTTTTGAGTATATGATGTATATCAATATGTGCTGTATATTACTCCAAAGCGAATCAATAGTCTTCAACATTCGATCATGTCCTGTGATTTGTTCATCCTGCTTCATGACGAGATGTGCCAGTACATAGTGGCCATCTGTTATTTGTGGATAAGCTCGAACTGATCGAGTTCAAGGGAGATGCCTGAAGCATCGCTCGAGAGGATGAAAGCTAAAAAGAGCGAACGCCACAATGAACATTTTGTGCTTGGTTGATATATGCGAGGCATCTGGATACTTGTTTGCGACCAGCCAGGGTTGCTCCGTTTGAAGTTGGGTTCTCGACCGCCTTAAGGCTTCTTAGAGCAGCAGGCTTTCCGGCCAAGACCTTTAGCAACCCTAAATTCCTTCTAAATCATGGTCACGGGTATTGGGAAGATTGAGTGTGATTTTGTGAGTGAAACAGCAGTGACATTTGACTCATATGCGTTTGCTATGCCTCAATAGGTAGTCAAGAAGGTTGTTGGTTAACTTCTATTGATGACTTTCAGGACAAGCGTAAAGACATGACCGATTCACTTACTGTTTGAGGGATATTTCAATGTTCGTCAGTGATCAAGAATATCAATATGTGGGTTAGGGGCTTTTCGTTTGGGGGCTACTTCTATTGACACTGCAGTGCCAGTGTGATTCACCTCACGATCAGTGTATCTTTTTCTACCTCTGAGAAGTACTTAAACTTCGCTTCTCCTTCACAGTATTTCATTCCTGCACGAGAGCCTATATCTCGACCGTCGGTCAGTTTTCTTCTCTTTTCATCCTTTTCTAGGCACCTTTGTCAGGAACTAACCTTAGTCTAGACTCGTGATACAACAGCTTCGGGGAGCTCCGACAAGATATCAAGATGGCAGAGGCCACGATTGCTCAGCAAGTTTCAGGAATGTTCGCTGAACTCGGTGAACTTCGAAAAAGCGACGCGGCACGAAAGAAAGAGATAGAGAACCTCGAAGCCCAAAGAGACTTCTACGCCAACGAGGCAGAGATGCTCAGAGACCTTCGCATTCTGTACGAATCCAAGCTCGAACAGAAAGATTCTGAGATTTTGGGCCTGTATGTCCTCCTCGACAAGGTGAAGGTCGATGCCGATATATGTAGGGACGATCTGAGCGAGTTGCGTAAGCAGCTCAAGGACCTGCAAGCCAAGTATGAGACAAGCCAGAAACAAGTTTGCGCCGGCGAGGCAAAATTTACCCGTCGCAATCTCCAAGTCGCCAATCTGATTTGTGCCCTGCGTCGCAAAATTTCTACCAACCGCATCTCCATCGTTGCTCTTCGTGCTGCGTACAAGGTTATTCCAAGCTTGGAGCAGAAAGCTCGGTGTATGAGGATTCTTTCTATGGCGAGGAAACTTCCGCACAAGACTGGTATTGAGAAGGAGATGAAGGAGTGCCTCGCGGACGCTGGACTCTTGATCTCGTTTGACAAGAATGGTACCATGGTGCTGACACGATCTGTGGCGGTTGTCAAAGTACCCGCTGATGGTTATAAAGAGTTTGATGAAAGCATCACAATCGTCGAGAAAGATGCTGTGATGACGGACGACAACGCTTCCGATCAGTATGCTCAACAGAATGTCAAGAAAGACGAAGACGTTCAGATGTCTGTTTGAACGTCAGTAAACTCTACCACACTACTATCCTGTACTTGCTACGATGGGTCTGGGAGTATTTGGACGTCAGCACAAACCAGCTTCTGCTTACAATGCTCAATCATTTGAGTTGAGAAATTGGAGTTTTCACCACAAATGAGTCATGCTTTCTCGTTTGGAACATGATTGGGGTTCACCTGTACCAAGTTGCTACACCAAATATTGAGTTCTGGTTGGTGTTTCTTTGCTAGCTTATTGCTTAAATAAACTAGACGCCCAAACATTGCAAGACGAGAGTGAATGTGTTATGTTTTAACGATTTCGAGTTCCTCATAATATACTCTTTTCTCACTAGTCATTGCTGGAATACATGTCGATAACAAACTTGTTATGTGATATCCTACATAAATATCCCTGTCGGTGTCTTGCATCTGACTGTAAGGTATGCAATAACGTCGAGGTACCCTTGGAGCGAAACTCGCGCTCTGAACTTACATAAATATGCTGTTCTTAGTCCTCGTCTCAAATTTCACGACTAGTTTCCGCATTGTTTTTCAAACGGCCAAGGCGGGCAACGCAAACGTCCGCTCTATTCCATCGTAAATCTTAG
Organism: Fusarium secorum; assembly: GCA_013363185.1. NCBI lineage: Eukaryota > Fungi > Ascomycota > Sordariomycetes > Hypocreales > Nectriaceae > Fusarium > Fusarium secorum. The sequence continues at coordinate 11,618 of JABEEM010001300.1, forward strand.
ACAAGACTGTTGTCTCATCTACATGTTGGCGTTGGAGCATGCTAGAAATAGTATATTATTCATTAAAATACCATTTATTGCACTGTTTGATACTCAACTACCATCTTAGCGAGTCTTGTCTACATGAATCAACTACATGCAACCTCCCGTCGTCAAGTGATAGACAAACACCATATACGATATCCTCGAAGAGTAGGCAGCCGTTTTTATTTCAAAACTCTCCCCCCATTTAACTATCTCATAGGTGGGTAAATGCTTCTGGAGTTGAGTTATCTCTAATCTCCTTATTTTTTTTCTGTTGCTATCCAACGCTATCTCCGTTTACCCCAGCAACCTTGGAAGTTCAGTATCCGACTGCAAGCCACCGCGATCACCAAATTCTCCCTCTAGAGCCGTAAGCTTTTCCAAAATGATGTTCTTTATTTCAGAGGTTTCCCTGAGCCTGTTGGCACAAATGTCTAAGCTGTTCAGTAAAGCACTGCTAGGCATTGAGAGTGGATAAGAACGTGGATATCATTTTCCTACCTCTCGGGTGCATACAGGTGGTAATATCGGCACCATGCATAAGTCTTCTGAGTTTGAGCTGGAACTTGCGTCTGCATGAGTATTCCAAGCAACTCATCTGTGATTAGGTATCCGACAAGTCTATTGTGGGTGGTAAGTGCAAGGATGCAGAAGGCATACTGCTTCCCTATTTATACTCATTTAATTTCTCGGTCTTTTTCGTATCTTGCGCCAGAATTCTAATCTTCATCAATGAGATACTGTTTAAAACTCATCAATATCTTTCTCAAACCAAGATGGCCGAGTCTTCATACATCACCACTCCTCAGCTTTCGCGGTTCGAGAATCTCCCCCCAGAACTGACAAACACAATCATCGACCTACTACCCCCAGACTCTCTTGCCTCCATCCGCCTCTGCTGGCCTCATCTCGATGGAGTAATCCTGTCTCGTCAGTTCAAAACAATTCGGGTTACATTCGCTGAAACGGACATCGAGAGACTGCAGGCGGTTTCGTCGACTTATCCTTACTATGTCCAGGAACTTGTCTTTACCACTGCTCAAAGTCGTGACACGCACAGTGATAGATGGGGGCAAGTCTTTACAGGCGGCAAATATCAGAAATCCACCAAAGACTACCGTCGCAAGTTCTTGGCTTGTGTCGATTCTCTGCCCAACCTGCACACTTTTACGTCTGAGCTGGGTCCTATCTGTGGAACTGCCACAAAGGAACATATCGACGGGCTCGTGTATGCCATATTTCCTGCTTTATGCCATTCTTCGTCTCGGATTACAACTCTTAGATGTCAGGACCCCCTGAACTATATGCGTTGGTTCTTGTCCAAGGTCAAGGCAACCTGGGGTCCTCCTGGAGAGGTGATCAAGGTTATTCCGAGAATATGCACCGGGGACGTTTGTACCTGCTGGCAAAGCAGTCCCCAACTTTCAAGGCTGAGCTCGTGTACCGCCCTGCCGTCCAGGGAGACCGACTGGATATATCCCAAGATCCAGTGGGAGTGGAGGACTGCCTTGCGAGGACTCACGACACTTGATCTGCAGACTGACACCGCAGGCGGTAGCTGGAATTGCTTTGAACAACTCGGTGATAGACTTGTTTACTTCCTTGAGGGAGCGGTCAACCTGCAAGAGTTGTCAGTCAGATGGAGACGGACTGATCAAATTGGATCTGCCGGTCGTCCTCTTATTCACTCCGGTTGGCAGTTGGAGCATATTTTTCGCGGAAGATGGAAAAATCTCAAAACCATCAAGCTCACCTTCGTCCAATTCACATTCTCCGCCAACCCTTTCAAGACCTTCATTCGACGGCATGCATCAACGCTACGACACATCATGCTTCACAACTGCCGCAGCGACCCAGAAGTTATTCGCATCATCAAGTTTGCTGCTTCGTGCCCTGATGTTCGTCTTCATCGGTTCGCTGTCTTTCCAGCGCATGAGAGCCCACCAAGGTTTGAACTCCTGGATGAGTCATATCCAGATGGGGAGCAAGTAGTTGTCGAGAAACCTCGGATTGTTCCAGAGAGTGCGGTACTCAGCTATATCAACAGCAAGGACCCTCAGCACCTCGATCCGTTTGCTGCGTGGAAACCCCTCAAGTATGAGTATTGGGGAACTGTCGGGCAGAAGGCTGAGTCAACTTCAATAAAATGGCCTCAGAATAATGGAATGGCCGTGAAGTGCAAGCAGTGTAGGGACGAGACTGAGAATAGCTTATAGTCCATGTGGCAGAGTTCATCTTGAGATCGCCTGGGGTCACTCGGAGTCGCCAATTACATGGAGCTGGAAAATAAAGGGATATATCAGTTAGTTGAACTGATGTTCATGGTTTCAGTAAAGAAAAGCGACACATTTTGATTCAAATAGTGTACTAAGCTATTGGCATAACTCTAACCGCATCCAACGCCAATTTCTAATCGTTATTTCATGGCCGTTTGGCCTAGCATTTATCTAAGTTAATAGGAGCGGAGTGCCTCGTGAGTATCGTGCCGGGCCGTTACTGGCCCTGTGCAACTCCAGCGCTGGCAGCACTCTCTCCAACCTTGAGTTCTTCCTCGGGTACGCCAACACCAACACTGGCTACACTAGCAATACTCTGTGTCGTCATGCCTCGCTCCCGCTCACCACCTGGTCTAATAGGCAATCCCTCCCGAGGACCTGCTATGCTGGCTCCTCCAGCAGGAGTAACACTCACGCTGGCACTGGTGCTTGCGCTTCCACTTCTGGGACGGCTTGCATCACTGGCTCTTCGTTGGCGGACCTGTCTCTCTAATTCTCTAATCTTCCGCTTGAGAGCATCGTTCTCTTTCTTGGCAGTCTCAAGTTCGTTTCTGTAATATGCTGTCTCTTCGTAACGCATGGTGGCAGGCATCAGCCCGGGGCTTAATTGCTCGCTCACACTTCCAGGGGTTGCACCAACTGAACTCGGTGGGATCGACGTAGGTGGGGGAATTCTCTGGTGCTGGAAATAGTTGGACGGATCTAGGCTGCTGTGCTGCGGTCCGGGAGAATTTGTCAGGCTCCTTCGAGAGGCGGTACTATCCTGCCGTGAGAGAGGTGTAGCCTGGGATGGACGGGGGGCATGGATTCGTGCTTCGTAGGACGATGACACCTGTTGATTTCCAAAGCTCTGCGACGTGGTCGATGATGTTCGATGATGTCGAGCCGTGGGAATTGAGAAACCTGAGCCTGAAAGGAGAGACTGTTCAGGTACATCGTGAGTTGAGTTGCCGGCAGAGGTAGAGGAGGTGTTGGAAACGACGGAGGCATTCTGGGCAGCTCGGAGGAGTGAAAGCTCTCGGGTCAAACGGTTGACCTAATAAATATGAGATATAGCTATCAAATCGAGGTTGACAACCTCTACTCACCACGGCCTCTTGCTCTTTTTCAAGCTGGAGGTGAAGCTCGGCGGCGGTCAACGGACGAGGATGTCTTATCGGTCCAGGTCCGGGACCACCACCAGGCTCAGCTAGAACATTTGATGGAGCATTATAAGTCGGTTGCGAAGCATTTAACACGGGCGATGGAAGAGAGGGCGAATGCGACGGGTTCACCGTATTCTGGTTGGAAGGGAGGATGTTGAGAGATGGCGAAGCTGGGGCTGGCGGAGTGGCCATCTGTGTTGAAGACTGGCGACGAGAGGCCGCAAGAGTATGTGGAGAGGGGGGGACTGAGTTTAAATCCGGCATGCCGGTCATGAGGTCCGTATTTGGTATGGAAAGTTGATCGTCTTCTAGGTAAGCTTGGTCGAAAAGTAAAGTAACGCGTAGTTGAATGTTGAGGTGAAGCTATGGCGCGTTGTTCATGACCCGTCACCGTCACCGACGGGGCGAGCGGGGTCCAGCGGGCCGGGTCACTAGCATGGACCCAATTCGTACCGGTGTGGTGGACGCTAAAACACTGAATGCCCCCTAGAAGTCCCTGAAAGATTTCGACTGGCTGCGATGGCGGGGTCTCGAAACTGTGGTATGAAGAGTGTTTGGTGAATGGATGTTGCCTACCCTGGAGAAGATAATAACACCTTCATTTCAGGCTCCATCGCTTAGGTTTCTACTAAAATCATGGTAGCCGTTAGCTGGGCTATTGAACCAGTTTTGTTAGATCAAACAATTGCCCATCGTGTTGTTGGTGGCGAGTTGATAAAGCACTGTTTTCAAATTGCCATTCGGTGAGGCTAGCAGCACTAATATTATGAGCTTGAAGCTTGATGCAACGAGCTTCTATGAGCAATTGAACCATAAGTTAACAGACGCAATGAAATGAACAATTAAAGAATATATGAACTGATGGATGATTATCAATCTCTCAGTGTTTCTTATCAATATTTGTCACCATTAATCAACCTCACAGTAAGCATGATCAACTCCAGAAACTCCCAATACAAGAAAGCGGGGAGCTTCAAATCACCAACAAGCTCTAACAGCTTCACACCTACTGAGAACAACTTACAGTATCAGCAGCTTCTCACTGTTCCTGAATCAAAACCACAAAAGGCCCGTATCTCGACCCTCTTTCTGTGAATCATTGGCTCGCATCGTTACTCCATCAAAAAAACACCATCTCGATCTCCCTCCCGCCCATGATGTAATCCCCCTATGACGGCATAGAATCCCACCTTCGACGTCAACTTGCAATCATTGCTTTCCACTTCTCGTACTTAACCTCTCACCCTTCCTCATCTGAGACCATTCCACATTCAAAGAAACTCTTCAACAATCACTCAATCCCGAGCCTTTTCACATACCAAAAATCACAGCAACCATGCCCGAGGGACGTCAATCACCAGCTCCTGAGCAGCAGAGCGGCCGCCAGCAGCAAGATCCTCCTGCCTCTGGTCACGGAATCAACAAGACTGACGACAAGGATCCCAAGAGCCAGCTTGAGGCAAGAAGACCTCCAATTTAAGTTTCGAACATGATGTTAACTATCTGCAGAACCTCTCATCGAACCCTAAGGGTATCACCGACGATATTGTGGATGAGAAATTCTCCAAGACTGAGAAGAAATAGTCAGTCAAGCCAAAATAAAAGTCTCGATGAAACAGCCTTAACATGGGAATAGAACAAACGATACCACGGTGGTTATGAATTGATGGACAAGGGAATGCATAGAACTAATAAACCACGACTGAAATAGTCGCTTCATTTGAAACACTGTACGCATCTCAATTGTAACATGTCTGTAAATGTATTTTATTTATAACTTACGTGCGAATGATGCTGCAACAATATAGTTCATTATAAATGAAGAGATAGTCATTTTCACATGTTACGATTCTCTAGTTGTAGGCTTTTGTCTTATTTGCGAGACCGATAATCACGATTGAATGTGGATGGCAGAATTCATCTCGAATTTATTGATTGTGACATGCGTAAAAGTCGTAACAATTCGTTAACTAACAGGCCGCAACAAGCCGTTACATGAATGTTTCATCAGAGCTCAAGAAATACCCCATTGCTTCCTCATTACTTCACGTCTCCCCAATTTTGATAGCTTAGTGCTTCTCACCACCCTCAGGAGCGCTCACATTGGGAACGTTGTCGGCAGAGGCGGCAGGAACTGATGTTCCAAGACTGCCCTGACCAGCCTCGGGAGCGGCGGTGCCGGAGGTCTTCTCCTTGCCGAAGACCTTCTCGAGACCAGCAGCCTTGTAGGCGCTTCCACCGTGCTCCTCTTTCTTGAGATCAGCAAGGCGACGAGCCTCAGCGTGCACCTCTTGAACTTGTCGGCTGCCCTCGGTGTAGAACTCGGCGATCTTCTTGCCGGTGGGTGTGTTGGAGGCCTTCTCAAAGTAAGAGCTGAGGCCGAGCCAGAGGCTGTTGGCGCGCTGGGTGATACCATAGCTCTCATCGGTGGCCTTGGCTCGGTCGGTAGCGTGGTACTTCTGGTCGAGACCCTGGAGAGTAGAGAAGAAGCGGTTGGAGACGTTGTGAGCGGCATCGAGGTCGAGGGCACGCTGGATGGCGGCGTCTCCTACGACATAACCGTGGGCAAGGTACTCGGCCAGGATACGGGCGCGGGGCTTCTCCTCTTGGGTGATCTCATCGGAGTCGCGGTCAGCGTTCTTGGTGGCTTGGTGGACATCGTCTTCGCCATCAGCGCCAGCGCTGGTGACCTCAAGATGGTTAGGACCGAGTTGGGTGTTGTTGAGTAGAAGAGCAGTCTTCTTGGCAGTCTCCTTCTCAAAGATAACCTCAGCGGACTTGGTCTCGCCCTCTTGGGTGACCTTGAGATCAGCGATCTTACCACTGGAGGACGTTAGCTGTGAAGGACGGAAAATGAAAGCGAGAAAGAGCTTACCAGAAGCTGAAGAAGTCCTTGATCTCGCTGTCGCTAGTGGAGGAAGCGATGTTCTTGACGTTGATAGTAGAGTTAGCAGACATGATGAATGTGTGATTGTGATTGTGATTTGGTGTGGTTAGTGAGGGGTATCAAGCTTGTTGTGTTGAAGGTTGAAGGTAGCAAAGGGCAGGCAAGTGTTTTTAAAGAGTCAAGGCAAATAAAAAGCAGGAATGACGACACCGTGATAGATCGTGACGAGGCAACGAGGCAGTGGCAGTGTGAGCAGGAGCTTGTGTGGAGGCGGCTCCCTCATTCCCATTCGCATTCCCTCGAGCTCAGACGCTTAACTCACTGCGGGGCAGAGAGCGACGTCATCGACAGGTGCCATGCGTGATGGCATGATGTACTTGATGAGAACTACATGACCTTACACATAGTATAGGTGGTGCCACAAGTACCTTCTAGCAGCATCATGAATTGTTGAGATTGATCTCTTGGAGAACAGACTAGAAGCGGGCTGTCAATGGTTGCCCTTGCGTCGTCTCTTGTGGCGAGGTGATGAGACACTTCTCAGACCAAATCAAGTTGCAGAAGAATGATTTGCTTTCCTTCTTTCACATGTGAAGGACCCCTTTCTTTTTCTTTTCTTGATCTGATCGTCTTTGCATATGATCATCGAGGCTTATTCGTTCCCCTCTCAACATTATGCTCATAAGCCATACAAACAACACCACGAGATTTACTGACTACGCGTCTTGATACGCGTAACGGAAAACTAAATATCAGCCGGTGGCCTTCATTCTGAGGCGTTTACCTCTGTTCCGGCTTTTGGAACTTGTAACTGTGTCATTCAGAGACGCTTTATGTGTTGGGTTTAGCATCATTGATCTGGGCGCTAAGACTCTCTCTGTACAGTAGTTCCCGTTCGGTGGGTTAGGTACCGTGGGTTGCTAATTTAATCTCCCCTTGGCGTATCAAAATGCTCAGGACAACTGACGTGTGATAAGATATCCATGGATGAATACACGGATACATGTTTATCGACTCATCATACTCAACTTACACCATTGAATTCAATTGCCTTTGCCAAATCATTTGCTCTTCAACACCGCCTTTGCTGGATTTTAACGCCAACTCATCCGTCTCCATCCCATCGCATCAACCCCTGTCCATCAAGCGCTGATGGATTTTTCCAATGCGACTTCAATTTCCGTCCTCATCAATTTGCAACAATCCTCGTTTACGAACCTTAACTTAATGGTTCGTTCGCAGGGAAAAAGCTCATGCTATCATCATGCCATGACATCTATTCCACTATGGCCAGCATTGCCTGGCATCATATATACCAACAACCTCATTATCACGCGACAACACCTCCTGTGATGCCTCGCCACTCTCTTTTAAACGCTTCCTCATATGGCAAAGTTGCTCCTTCAGCCCACTCTCCCGCTTCGTTAGACAAGCGTTGGGGGTCACACGCCAACTTGGCGATCGCCTCCATTGACAAGGGTCATCATCATCCTTGCTCAGACGAAAAGACAGACTCGTTCCCATCTTCTCAAGTGAGCAGAACGAAGGGGCAGTCTCAAAGAACCAGGAGAAGCTCGATGTTCCCGTGGCGCTCACTAAACAGCCAACGTTGCAGCCAATGTTGCAGTCATATTCGTATATCCCACTGCATTAAAGTATTGATTACGGGCTTTTCATGGCGCCCCTCTCGTATTTAAACGGGATCCTTCACGGGCTTCCAGGCGGTCAAAGCCGTTCTCGCCTCCCCCAGACCGCATTGATTGAAATTTGCAACCCTAGCCCAGTCACTATCAACTTCTAACCTTGAAAGGAGCACACTATAGGTAATTGTTTCGCGCCAAGGAAACAAACTAAAAAGAACCCATTTTCCCAGTTTTGTTGGCCTCGCCCTCACCTCTGTTGGTGATTTCACCGCTCTCGTGCTCACCTTTTCACTCTTTCAAATATCGGCTGATTTCGCCCAGAGGAGGAGAGTAGTATACGTATATTGTTTAAAAGTTTTTGATTTCGCAGGTTGGGAAAAGTAAAGGTAATTCAATTCTTGGAGTCTTTTTGACAACTCAGCGCTAACAAAGACATTAGAAACCTGCCATGCCTCTCGTTCCCAGCTCCGCACCGCTGCCCAGCAGCATGACCACTATTGCTTACCTGCGCGAGCAAGAAATACTCAACATCGTTTACATCGGCCTGCTCGTCATTGAAGTTCTTATGGTTTTGGGCGTCATCACTATGGCTCTTGTTAAGCGAGTTAAAGTCAACCACCAACTCAAAACGATACGATCAGCAACCACTTCCGCAAAATACACCCCCTACCACTTTGCGCATGCCGACACGGAAAAGACGATGTTATGACGATCCGAAAGATGACGAGAAAAGATATGAAGAAGAACGATAAACTCAGATTGGCGCTTGACCACTACCGCGCACGATTACTACGATCATTGCATTTTATTCCTTTGTTCACCAACATCAACACAACGTCTGCGCACTTTTTTATTCCAGCATGACAAAGAGGAGAGGAGGCTGTCATTATCTCGCATGGTTTCAAGGCGTAATGCGTTTGTTCACTTGCAGCGGAAGATATGATTTACGACTATATATACCCAGACTTTCTAGTTAATGCCATATACGTTTTACGTTGCCTCTTTATCGCCAAAACTGGAATATTGTGAAGCTGATACTAACGTCATCTTCTAAATTTGAAACCTCGCTAGCTGCAGTGTTGCACTCATGGATCACGAAACAACCGTCATCATGGACTCCCCTCACATTTTTGGCGACCGACCTAGAAGTAGATGCCCACACTGCAAGTTCTACCCCAAACATGGCAAGTAAAAGGTATGCGAAGCCTGTGAGTCCCTGATGGGAAATGACGAAATCGAGGCCTTTCTCGGAGGCGCAGAACGGAACTGGTGTGTGTACCATCTAAATCGACAAAGATCTCTACCCGGCCGTGCCGTCCTCGAGGATGCTATGAGGACTCGATTAATTCAAGAGCAACGCTGCATACGCCTTTGTTGCGCCGGATCGAAGTTACCCATCTATGTGCATTGCGAAGACTGTCGCGAGATGTTGCTCTGCAAAGGCGTTCCCATCGCGGTTGCGAACAGAAAGATTTATGAGCTTACAGATTATGATGCTTTTCCAGACTACGATGACGACTCTTTCACAGTAAGAGTTGCTAGAGGCGAGGCGAGCATCTACGAAGCGGATTGGAACTGGGATTGCTCGTTGGCAAAGTTTGTGCATCCCAACCGTAAGAGCTTCAAAGGAATGTCAGCCCCGAGGAGATGGTCTGATGCATACTTATATCCAAGCCAAGAGACAACTATTACTCATTTACAGTTATTTACGGGCTGACCCCGTGGATGTTCCAGGCTCAAGTGAGTCGTGGAGTTTTGAGGTGAAAGCTCGATCATTCGACTCACGAGGCATGAGCCCATCTGCCAGTATTCTGGACCATTCATACACTTCTAGAAGGTGTCATGTCCGAGGCATTTTATTAGAGAGAGAAAAGATGCTGCCCGTTCACGAAATTCTTGCTATCGCTCGGCTCACTATAGACACTCATCGAGTTATCAATCTCAATTCCTATTGGAACCATAAACATCCACATACCTGAAGTAGCTTGTCGATGAACCCCCCGCTGTTTGATCCTGAATGTTTTGAGTGAACTGTCAGATATGATGTGATTATCATCAATGCACTATCTGTCAACTACAGCCCCTATCTTTGTATCGAGTTTTACGATCGCTGTGTAACCCAGACAGAACCTTGCTTGGTCTGAGAGGAGGATTTGATAGAAGTACGGGACCTGATAGTTCCTAAATGGTGTTAATTACTCTTGTATACAATGGCGAAATTTATCACTGGTGTGTCGGTTTTCAATTGTCTAGTTCTATTACTGATATTCAGGAGCTGTATTTTTCAACAGCGCCACGCCGTCTATCTTCATATGTACTTATAGCAGAAGCATATGCATTGATGTTTGAAGTGATTCAACATCAACATTTAAGCCTTTTGTAAAACAAACAAGAAGTGATGCGTCGATTAGTTGGACATTGGCACTGTTCTCTATCCTAAGTTGGGATCTATGCATTCACATGCAGTGCCAATGCACAATTTTAAGCCCAGCGTCGCTCCTAGAAAGTCGAGGAATAGTACCACTGGGTTTACTAAGTAGCCGTAAGTAATGAGCACAGGCTTGCTTATGCGGCTGGGCCGATATGAACCCCTTTAAGTTTTCCGCGGAAAAGAATTGCTGTGTTCACCACACATTCTGCAGAGGATCCCATAAACTTGGGAAAAGCTGATCGAGGTAGGAAGACTCCGCCATGGAAAATCTAGAAAAGTCCAAAACCTCTTCAGCACTTGAGTCTTCAGGCGGAGTCATGGCGCGTAGCTTCTCAACAACATCGGCATGTTGGGCCAGACAGATATCACCCAAATCCCAAGCATGCTTCTCTTTGTGTTCACGAAGAGCCGACAATAAGTCCGAGGCTATCTTCAATGAGCTGCTTTGAACCAATCCGGCTTTTGAGTTTTCTGTCTCCAGTGCGCATCGGAGAAGGAAGCTAACGGTTGTCGAAAATGCAAAAGCACTGCTTGGCAACCAGCAATCAGCCAAATGTTCGGGCTGCAATTCCTGAGTCAAGATGAGAATGTCCTCTGCAGTTCTCCGAGCTTGCATATAACGGTTTAGTAGGCGACTATCCCCTGTGTCACGAACTCGCTTCTCAGCTTCAATCTCGATTCTCTGCAATAGGAGTCTGACTGTCAGATATGACAGTCGAAGGTTAGCAGCACCAGGAATCTTTAGGTTGTTTCCACGAATGACAACGCGTCGGATCTCGTCACTTAGAGTCTCTATCCAATTATTCAGAGCCAATTCTAGATGTGTCGTATCTGTGGATTCATCTGAAAGGCTGAATTGATGGACATGTCTCAGGTGTAAGTCCAGAACCTCGGTCAAGCCAACTAAGGCGATATACACTGAAGCATTGAGAGCCTGCTCTGAAGAAGATCTCTCTCCACAAAGGTTTTCGACGAGAGGCTGGGGCACGTCGTTTAGAGTCGGAGAGATAAGCGGCGGGGTTCCATGCGAAAGACTCAACCTATCTACACGTTAGAGCTGCAAAGGGGGGTTTGTACATGGCGTTTACGTACCATTTATCGTGAATCAACAGAGCCCACCATATCCTCATTCTGAGGTTCTTCTCAGACTGCGGTATTTCCCAGGATATTGGGCTGTGGTTGAGACCCAGTGAATGTGCCATAGCGACTGAAGACGCCAACAAGACGCCATTTCCTATCAGGGCGGTCACTTCGCGACCACCGATATTTAGAATCAAGGCTTCTATTGTGGATATTCCAGGAGATCTATGTATCTGGGAATAAGCTGCCTCAGTCGCAAGATTCCATATGAAGCGCCCGTCGGGACATCGATGACGGGAAAGAATAGGAGAGCTATTCCAGAAGGTTATTGAGTGGGCGTACAGGCCACTGAGAAGCGCTGGCGATATGGCAGATTTGTTCTCTCTATATTGCTTACGGAAATGTCCTTCGTCAAGAAGAGGAAAGCAAGAATTAGCCTTGTGAAAATAACTGAGCGACGTCAGTAACTGTAGCCCCAATCCGTCAAAGACTTACACGTCGACAAGATCACTGGTAAAAGGCTCCAATATCTTCTCTATAAGCTGCAACCTTTCCTCTGCGAAACTAAGGTTTGAATCCAACCCAACTGGTCGTTTCTGTACAGCAGTAAACAGCACAGGTCGAGACCTATTGCCTATGGCTGGCCTGATAATCCGTGCACCTCTTGAGGCACTGGGCATGGAAGATAGGTAGTCCGACAAAACCTGGTTATCGGAAGTGACTGCTGGCCCAACTATGTGCAGATTGTGTGGTTGCTCGTCGTTTGAGCCCAATGCCAAAGGTGACTCCTCCGATTGAGGGTTTTGCTGGGCCCATTCTGTGCTTCTTGGCACAGTAGGAGAGACGTTTGACGCTTGGTTCTCATGAGAGGTAGTGTTTCTCGACGAACTGTTAGGCGCTGAAGTCAAGGCTGATTCTACAACAGGCACTGGCTGCCCGATAGTAGAATTGTCTGAGATGGATACCGCCGGGGGGCCAGGTGCCAGGCTGATCTGACGGGATTTTCTAGTTGTCGACAGCCTTGCTTGTCTCCGACGCCGAGGAGTTTGAGAACTTGGGCGGGACTCCGTGGGAAAGATGCAATCCGTGCGGTGTGCCCGGCACATGAGACAGCAGCTAGAAGATGCCTCGGACTGGCAGCGGGACTTGCGTTTTCGGCATGGGATACAGGCCGGCCGAAGATGGGACCTGTACGGCCGTTCATTAGAAGTTCCCTGTTCCATTTTGGTATTTGGTAGCCAGCATGGAAGATGTCTCGCTGTAAGTTGATGGAGAATACTTTCCGCGGAGGGTGCTGAAGCTGGCATTGATAAGAGGAGTTAACTTCCCCGCGGGAAACTACACAGTCCGCGTACAGTGTATATGACTGTGTTAGTATAAGTCAAGAATGTTCTGAGGAGAACAACGGATTTCCAACGAAGCGACAGATGTATTATGTGTTTATATTGAAACAAAGACCTAGTCATATGTAATATAGAAACTACCACGTACCAACCTTAGCCGTTTAATAACTATCGAGAACGCCGTCCCCTTTTCATGTCCCGTTATTATCTCCTATTTCGCGGTCATCGACATGTGCTATCGAAGGTGCTGCTGAGGAATTATGTGACTCGACATCTCGAGTCATCTCATGAGGAACCAAAATAGCACCATTGCCGTCGGTTTTGTGTGGGAAAATTTCCTCCGTGCTATCATTCTTGGTATGTGTGCCGCCAATAGCGTGACTTGTCAATCCATATGTGGTGTTGCCCTTTGACTTGCTCTGTAGGTAGCCATCCTTATGGTTATGGTTGTGGCTTTTGAGCGGGATAGATCCTCCTGTCTTCTTGGAGCCGCTCCATCCATAGTAGTTGTTTGAACTTCTTCGGCCACTCGAGAGTCCCAAGGCATGGTTGAGCCTGGGGACCTTTTGGATGACCTGGCGAAGACATGGGATTGTGGAACATACGACGAGAGAGGCCAATTCAACTTAGGACCATATCATGGGCTCGGCAAATTCATCTAGAAACTGTTGGAAGCGGTGAAGAAGTTGTTTCACATGACTTACAAGTAGCATCGGGTCCAATTCGAGTGACAAAAATGATACGGATAATCGAAGTGACGCAAACCCTTTCGTGGTAAGTTAACGCTGTAACAGAAGAGAGTGACCACTTACAATAAACCAAGGGATAACATGGCGTTCAAGCCCAGCCTCTTTGCCACAGGAAGATGCAACCTCCACATCGCAGGAATAGGTTGGATAAAGAGGAACAAGTCGGTACACATGTTGAATACAAACTGTTGAGGTTTTGTTAATACACTGAACTCTCGCATATGCTTTCTTACGACTTACCGTACACCACCAGAGTACACGAAGATCAAGACACTTGGCGTGTGCTGGACGGGGCACTACATAAGCTGCCATGACTGGCCGACATGGGAAGATGACAATGAGCGCTTCTTCTATAGCCTGCATTGCTAGGAAGGCAATAAGGCATTTGTTAAGGATCCGAAGAACAGGCTGAGGGTTGATTCGAAGATAAAGCACGGCGAATTACGATTTGGCACAACCGATACCAAGGCTAAAGGTCGCGGAGCATCCTGTTGTATACTACTACAAACAGCGGTTAGCAGAAGGGTCAACATTGGGGCGAAATAATCACTGACTCTGAGGAATTTCTCAAGATCTTGGTTCGACACTACATTCATATGGTTCCCGAGTCCCACTTTCGTAGCTATTTCGTGTCAGTCCGTCTCCTCCGTCATATTAAGTTGGTGTGCGCGAAACTTACAGAGAATTGTGCCTATACAGAGTCCTGTCAAGAATGCCTACAATCCCAAGTTAGTGGTGTAAAAACACGCGAGGCATGATTTCATAATCTAAGAAATATTACCCATGCCGCTGTAATCAAGTCTGTTACATTGTCAGTCCTGTCATTGCTGAGTTCTTCGAATTACTCCAGCCTTAATTCTGTCGACGAAGTTGATGCTGTTTATCACAAATCAAACATAGAGGAGCACTGAGAGATTGGCTGACCCCAGTGCAGATGCAGCTGAAGACAAGGTTGCTGAGACTTCACAGCCTAGACACAAGCCACGCCTATCACCAGGAACCAGTGTAATTGTCTAGCTGCAACATGAATCTACGGGGTTTGAACAGGCTTGCAACTTGCAAAATCTTGTTTTTTATGCACATTCTTGGCATTGAAGTGTAAAATGGCTGGTTTCCAAGCGAAGTGAATCCCCGGGATCTTCCTGACGTCGTGTTCTGTAGGGGAATTCCGTTCCTGCCCTGATCAGCTTCGACGATAGTCATGTTCTTGAGTCACGGCATTACCCTTGCTAAATGTTGAACTGCTTTATTAGAAGTTGAAAGAGATTCCGTATTAACTACTGTAACTCATTTTCATGAAGAGTCTGTTCATAAGAACGGTGATCCTCAGAGCATGTGAGCGTTCCTAGAGAAGTCAAGCTTCTCGTAATAAACAAACAATAACTCGTTACTAAGATCGACGAAAGCAAGGGGACTTTGCTCTGATCTCTCGGCCCCAAAGAGCCCGCTCTCCCGCTGAGGATCATCCGATGATATCTGGGGAATGAGGTCAATCATGTAGCGACTATGTGACGTGTGATGTTCCAAGATCTGATGGGATATGACTGATCTGACAACCAGGAAAAATGTTCTGAAATTCAGTTATAGAAGGCTTTCGCAACGCACGTAGGTACTACTAGTATATAATCAGCGGTATACCAAGTTCAAATTATCAGACTCCAACCAAACATCAACAGCTTGTTGCGAGGGCCCCTCGGTCTAAGAGAGGCTCGGAAGGCACAAGCCAGGGAAAATTGATTAAGTACTGGTTTAATAGCGTTATTGATACTGTGAAATCTTGCAAAGCCGTCGGGTAGGACTCTAGATTGTGCCTTTTGGAAGTCTCATTAGTGCCAACTAGTATTGGACCTCATTATCCCATCCTGCCATTATTCATAACATCTCAAGCTAGACCATATCAACTTTGGGAATCACCCAGAACATTGGTCTCGGGCGAATTACTACCTGTTGATCATTGTCAGTTGAGATCAATGCATAAAGTCCCCGAGTTGCCACTATGAACTATAGAGAAATGCATTACCATCTGGGTCCGACTAAGAAGTCTCTGTTGCTTTTTCGACCAGTTTTGTGACTATGTAGGTATTTCTTACCAGATAATACTTGGGATATTATAAAATAAGGGAAATTCTTATCCAGAAGGTCTATTCTGTGATTACTGAATGCTCTGAAAGATGATTTCGATGACTGTTGCAAAGACGCGGAATAAGGCCGCCTCCAATTTCTCAAGCAACCACATTCCTATGCTTAGACTATATATACAACCATTGTTTGCTACTAACCACAACCCCCCTCTCTACACTGGGCGATAACGCCCGGAATTCTTCCGTAGTATAGTGGTCAGTATGCAAGCTTGTCACGCTTGAGACCCGGGTTCAATTCCCGGCGGGAGAGATCCAGCCATCTGCGATACGCAGATTTATCATTTTTAACTTTTGAACAAGTCTAACGTTGTTGAAGTTATGGGTAAAGACCTCCTGTTACTGCAGTCGCCGGATGAGTGGCTTCGGGGAGTAAAACAACTGCTAAAGAATACTAACTCTATTGTTTTTATTGCTTAAGGGACATCTTGACATATAAACTCTATAAAAACTTCTCAAGAGACTTGGCCGTGTCAATAATTGTCTGCTCGACAGAGTAAAAGTCTTGTCCTGTCACTTTGACTGCCTTCGAAGCATCAAGAACTCTTTCCTCGGGAAACTTGTAGCCGGGAAAGTATCCCTGCCCAGGAGTTCCAGCTTTGATAATGTCCTGTCTCTCCGGATATGCTTTACGAAGAACGTCTGCAGCAGCCTGGGGAGGAACAAGTCCTGAAGCCAACAGGAATCGCTCCCCGTTTGCCTTGTCGGGGTGGTCGACGCTGAAGACAGCAACTCGTGCAATATCACGAACATCAACATAGCCAGGATTTGGTGTCAGTGGCTTGGGTATCTCTTGGCCCGAAAGTATCTGCCAGATGAAGGCAGTTGTTCCACCAATCTTTGAGATGGACTCAAGGCCAGGTTGCGGTCCCATAACAAAACTTCGGCGACATCGTTAGATTTGCTTGGTGAATGGGCAGTGTCTCCGGGGATAGCTTACACTGGATTGAGAGCAGTCATGGTGAAAGAGGGGCTTCTTTCGTCGCGGAACTTCCAAAAGGCTCTCTCACTTGCCACCTTGCTCGCAGCATATATCAAAAAGCTGGGTGACTCTTTTCCGAGTTTCTTAACAGCTGCCAAAGCTTCATCATTCCAATCTGCCTCTGTAAATCTAGCAGGTGCTTGTTTGCTGCCGTTAATGATAGAGGCAATAGAGGACATAAGCACAACCGATTTAACGGACGACTCGGTGATGGCAGACTCGAGAACACCCAGTGTTCCCTGAATAGCGACTTCAAGGACAGGTTCGGGGTCTGTAAAGCTGAGACTCACTCCAGCAGCAAGATGTGCGATAGCGTGAACACCTGTAATTGTGAGATCCGAGTCATCGCAGATAGAAGAAACGCTTACCCTTGACCGCAGAATCGAAGGCTCCTGATGCGACAATGTCTGGGACTTCGACAATTTCAAGATCTTCTTCATATGCAGACAGAGCCCTGACTAGGGGGTCTGCCGAAGACTTTGAGCGAACAGTTCCACGGACAGCATAGCCGGCCTTTAGAAAAGCTTCGATGACGGGCCCAGCAATATAGCCATTCGCACCAGTCACCAGGACAATTGGCTTGCTGGACATGATTAATCGAGAATGAATATGGATATATAGTTGGATAGTGTTGAGGTTATTTCTTATTGTTTTTGAGAATCTCCTGAAAGGCCATCCTGCCCCTTTTATGTCCCTCTTACAATGTATACTGACAAATATCGATACTCCTAGCTCGTGAGGTTACAACAAGTTTACACGACATCCGGACCTGGCCGTAAGAATGCCGATTGAAAGTTGAATGGCCACAAGCATCTTTCGCGTCATCATTGGCCCTTCGGCCTCGAAGCAGAGTGTGTAAAAAAATTGTTTGGCGGAAGAGGATGAGTATCCTAGGAACGTTTCATGATGCGTAAGCACACTAATTGTTGGGATCGCTGGAGAAGTCAGGGCATTAAGGCTGATTACTGATCACCGGAGACTTCAACAATGACCAACAAGTTTCATCAACTCTCTAGTACAACGCTTGGTAATATACCAATCGGAGGTCTTAGTAAATGGACACTGTTTTGAATTGAGCCGTTTCCGTTTTGAGGGCATTGGAATTACTGATCTTAAATCTCATCGTTTTGACGTTCTACCCAGGGTGGGCTCAAGCACTCATATAGAGGGGGAAGTATGCTTGGGCCTAGATTACTTGAAGCTTGATACAGAATATGGAAACGTGGGACTGATATGCTATACGGGAATAGAGCTGAGTTGTTCGAATGTTAGTCGAGTCGATCAGAAACTACCTAAACTGATACGCTGCCAGAGATGCTACGGAGTAGTTATGCAAGCTACGGGAGGAAAGAAAACTTGGGACCTCGATCCTAAATGACAAAAAGACTTAGGTTAACTCAGCATAGGTTAGAATATCTTTGCTAAGCTTAGGTGCCTTTGTCAAGTTTAGGATACCTTTACTGACTTTATTTTGACACCTTATATCAAGGTCTGATATTTTCCTGCTGCCGAGGGGACAAGTAATGACACGCACGTGACCTCGCGACTTGTAGTGCTAACCGTATGACGCAACCGGGCAATCACTCACACCAAATTTGCGACAAGTTGCGCGCTCACAAATCGTCAACTTCAGGTCAATTTACATCATGACACCAAAATGGTAGGTCGCAAACGTCCTGCGACAAGGGCTAGCGCTCCGAGGGGAGCTGCAGCTTCAGTGCCAACTGGAGGAGAGATTTACCAGGATATGCTCGCGGAAGCTGGTGTGAATTCACGGGATCGGTCATCACCAGAACGACCTTTAAAGCGACGTCGTGCTGGGCCAAGCAGAGTAATATCGGAACCAGTAAAGACATCAGAAGCAGCGTCAAAGCAACCAGAACAAAGCAAAGCACCTCCAGCGCAAGTCACGGACAAGGAAGAGGACGACGACGATGAAGACGAGGACGACGACATTGAATTTGAAGATGTTGCCTTGCCCCAGCCAATGATGCAGACTATGGAGCTAGAATCCGATGATGATGAGGACGAGGACATCATGTTCGAGGATGTGGACTTTACAGCACCTCTCCAAGATTTAGGCAAACCCGAAGAACCAAAGTCGTTAGAGCTCAATCTGACAGCGCATCAATCATCTACGGCTCAGGTAAAGAAGGCTGCCGAGAGGCGCAAACCAATCAGCAGAGAGGAGCGCAAGATACGGATGGATATACACAAAACACATCTTCTGTGTCTGCTGTCACACGCTGCACGTCGCAATCATTGGTGTAATGATGGCAAAGTACAAGACTTCCTACGGCCGCATTTAACGGACAAGACAGTCAACTACCTCACCCCCGGCGCACACCTTCCACAATTTGGAAGGACTGAGAGTCTGAAGACTGGTCTCAAGCAGGCAGAGGGTGTGTGGAAGACGAAGTATGAAGTTACCGAAAGGGGTCTAAGGCGTGCTCTATGGGCGGAAGACCCAGAACAGCTGAAAGATGTAAGTCCAGCGCACAATCGAGAGGTCCCGGCTGACAGATTCACAGTATGAACCGCCAGATGATATGGAAAGTTGCTTAGATCGTGACGATTTCCGAGAAGCAGCAAAAAAGCTACAAGGGTCTAGAGATGTTGGAGCACAGCTGTATTGCGCCCTTCTACGAAGTGTTGGCGTACAGGCACGTTTGGTGTGCTCTCTACAACCTCTCGCATGTACATCTGGAGCCCCATCAATGCCGAAACCAAAGCAAAGGCCGAAAAAGCGCTCGACAATAGAAGAGAAGAATGCACAAGTGCGGGCTACGATGGCTAAGTATCAAGAAATGGCCAGTGCTGGATATGGTACACCATCTGGCAGTTCTTCAGCACGTCGAAGGTTGGGGCACCCAAACGCAACATCATATAACTTTACACCGGCGATATCTCCCCCGAAACCTCAGCCAACGTTTGAAATTCGCAAACGAATAAAAGAATCCTCATATCCTGTGTACTGGGTCGAGATCCTTGACGTCGGACATCAGAAGTGGCAACCGGTAGATGCTGTGGTTACTCATACTTTTTGGAAGCCGAAAGCCTTGGAACCACCCATTACTGATAAGGAGAATTTCCTTTCCTACGTGGTAGCATTTGATGAGGATGGGGCTGCAAAAGACGTAACAAGGAGGTATGCGAAGGCTTATACAGCAAAGACCCGAAGATCGAGAATCGACACTGCTTGTGAAGGCGGGGATGTTTGGTGGAGACGGGTCATGAAACTCTACGGCCGGCGGCGACGGACAGATCTCGATCAAATTGAGGATAACGAACTCGTAGGTATCGAGGCGAGAGAGCCTATGCCAAGGAATGTACAGGACTTCAAAGAACATCCAGTCTTTGCGCTTGAACGACATCTTCGACGCCATGAGGTTCTTGTTCCTGGGGCTACACCTTCCGGAACAGTTGCTGCAGGTAGTAAAGCACCGCTCGAGAAGATCTACCGGCGGAAAGATGTTCGGATTGCGAGAAGTGCAGATAAATGGTATCGTCTGGGGCGGGAGGTTAAGCCACTAGAAATACCTGTCAAATGGCTACCTAAAAAAGCGAAACCAAGGAACCCTCTGGATGATGACCAAGATGAGGATGCCCAAGGAGATGCCGGAACTCCTATCTACACCGAGGACCAGACAGAACTCTACGAACCACCCCCAGTGCGGAATGGCATGGTACCGAAGAACAAGTTTGGAAATATCGATGTTTATGTACCAAGCATGATTCCTAAAGGAGGAGCCCATATTATCCACGAGCATGCAGCACGAGCAGCGTTTATGGCCGGAGTCGACTACGCACCCGCTCTTACCGGCTTCTCATTCAAAGGACGGCATGGCACAGCCGTGTTAACCGGCATAGTGGTCGCAAAAGAGTACGAAGAAGCTGTGCGAACTATAATTGATAGTCTAGGTGGTCTGGAGCAAGAGGTAGAGGATGAGCGAAGAAGACACCGTGCACTTAAGGCTTGGAGGAAGTTCATGATGGCGTTACGTATTCGAGAACAGATTTGGAGCGGTGTGGACGCAGATGAAAGAAAGGCAGCGGATGATAAAGCGGCTAAAGAGGCACAGCTGGACCAAGAGATTGAGGACGCGCCGAGCGATGTTACTGAAGAGTTTGACATGGCAGATGATGACGATATGGGCGGCGGGTTTTTGGTGGAATAGTGTTAGAGTGAAGAATAAAGACCTATCACTGTCTTTCTGCAACAGGGCAGTGTTGAAGACGCGTGTTGGTTTGTATATTGGAGGACCGTTGCAATCAGTACGGGGTCTCATATACAGCGGCAACCGGCATCACGTCGGTACGATTTCGAGTACCGGCGCCGAGAAACGGAGACGGAGACGGAGACCATGATATGTTTCCAGGTGATGTAGTACTACAAAAATGAGGCTGTACAGCTTCTGTGATTTGTTTGCGACACATGTACCTTGGCACCTTTCTCTAGATGTTCAGCATCTACTAACTTAGGTAGACAAACGGCGAGAGTGGAACGTGGAGGACCCATCATCAAGCTCAGTCAAGAACAGAGTCTACGTTCCGAGTCTCTTCGTTCGACTACAACAAGTATTCTCCTGCTCTTCGGAAGAGTTGACATCGGTCTTTTGTCTTTTCTAGAGGAAAGCAAAACAGCCTAGGACAAGATGATACCAACATGCCTTGGTGCTTAGCCAAGATGGTCATTCTGGGGCTCTGAAGCCTATATATCATGTTGGAGTATTGTCATCGCCAACACTGTCACACCAAGTTGGAAGAGGTCCCGGGGAGCAAGAAAACATCAGATTTTGATATAGTGTCAAAATAAACTCAGCAAAAGGTATCATAAACTCATACTAAGTTACCTAAGTCTTTTATTATTTAGGATCAAGGTCCTGAGGTTTCTTTCCTCCCCTAGGTAGGCATCCCTTTTCTAGGGCCCCTAAAATCACTATAATCGGGCACCGAGGTCAAGATGTTTGCCAAGTGCAGAACGCGACGCTACAAGGGTTGGCATTCTCGGCTGACAGCGTCGACTTGTATAATCGGCGTGATTTTTGACCCGAACTCCCGACGCGAGCTTTGTTTCATTGCAAACGGAACCAATTCCTTCAGGCGAGCAGATTCTCATTGGATGGATATTTGTCTCGTTATTTTAATGGTCCTCGCGTATCGCTCTGAATCGGTTTCCTATCTGGATCTAGTTCGCTTTGTGTCGAAGAAAAGGAAGAATCATAGATTGAAATATAACATCAATGCATGACAGGTGGGCCGCGTGTCGAACGGCACAGCCGAGATGAGTGGATAAATGGACAATGCTGGAGGATTGCTTATGCTGATGTAGCTGCAAGATGCAGGATGCTTCAGTTGGCGAAGCAAGGGAGGGAAAGAGAAAATGTTGCAATTGGGCCTCGTTTATAAAATCGTATTCCGTATCTCGTAAATACAAACCCAATTCTGCGGGCCGCTCGCTAACAAGGTATTCGTAGGTTTATGTCGTCGCAATAATGCGACGCCAGCACGGAACGGAGCAAAGCAGGCAAAGTTACGGATTCCCGTCCGGGGGTGTCTCAGTTATTTCCCCTGATGTGATTCTCTAGGAAGTCTTCGATGTTAATCAGTCAGTATTATCAGCCTTCATATCATAGAAAGATTGCACAAATCGTAGATTTTGAGCGATTTCTGTACCTCGAATTGTTTAGGCTGCTGGAGTCTTTAAGTTAAAGAACGAAACAGTGCTGATGACTGGCTGTCTCGGCTCCGGGTGGTCAAATGTAGGGCACTTCAGGGAGTGGCTGCCTGCCCCATGGCGCCAAGACTTGTCTCTGGGGGCTAGGTTATATGCAGCTGTCTCTTGGTGGATTCTCTAGGTACCTTAGTGTGTGGAGGTATTACTTTAAATCAGCCTCGACACCTCATCATTGCTAACTGGCCTGCGAACTTAAATAATTTCATCCGACCAACCTTACGATGCAGAAAGAGGATGCATCGCCATCAGCACTTTACCTCTCCAAACCAAACTTTTATGTTCAAAACTGAGAACTTAATTGCATAAGATAGGTAGTCTACATACGGATATACCTCTTTCTTCTTCTTTCCACGCGGCCCGCGGGTAAACCGCGTTGCTGTCCTGTTTCAAATAATCCCAAAAGTCATCATCATGACTTTCCTCAAACAGGTCGGGACCCTTATGGGCAAGAATTTTCGCATTCTTTTAATGCGCCATCTTGCACTATGCATCTGGATGGCCTTTATCTTGCCCATCTTCTTGGCCGCGCTCTTTAGTTTTACAAAGAACCTCCTGGTTCCTCCAGCAGAATTCGGTATCGGCAAACCAACACCACTTATCGACCTCGGCGATGCCATTAAGAAAGCAAGCAATAGCGGACGTAAGAAATTGGTCCTCGTCAACAACAACTTCACGGAAGGGAATATTGGTCGGGTGTTCAGCACTGTGACGCAGCAATTCGAAGATGCTGCCAAGTCTGCAGACGTTAACTTTGAGGTTGTCTCTATCGAACGTGAACAGAATTTAAGGGCAGAATGCCCTAGTAACTTGAGGGGATTGACAAGATGCTTTGGTGCTATCGTCATGCTTTCTTCGCCTGACCAAGGCCCTGGGGGCCTTTGGAACTACACCATTCGGGCTGATGGAGACTTCAATCGCGCAGGCGCAAAATTCGAAATCAGCAAATCGAACGACCAGCAGATCTATGTAATCCCGCTTCAACACTCTGTCGACAGAGCTATCTCCCTTGCCAATAGGTCAAGTACCAACGACCTGAATGGCACCCAAGAATACCCCTACACCACCTTGACCCCTGAGGAGCGTGGCCGACAGATTCGTACACGATTCCAAAAGGTCATAAGGGACTGGATGGGTGTCGCGTTTCTGGGAACCGTTGTCTGGATCACATATCATCTTACTGGTTTCATCGCTACAGAACGCGAAAGTGGCATGTCCACATTGATCGATGCCATGATGCCAGTGCGAAAACCGTGGCTTGCCATGGTCGCGAGGATTATTGCGCACCACCTTTCGTTCTCCCTCATCTACCTACCAGCATGGATTATTGGCTCCATTATTGTTCGCGGTGGTGTTTTCGCCAAGACCAGCGTTGGCATTGTCCTCGTTTTCCATGTTCTCACTGGCCTCGCGTTCTCTTCTATATCCATGTTGTTTGCATCCTTCTTCCGAAAGGCCCAGCTGAGTGGTATTACCGCCATCCTGGTTGTCGCCCTACTCGGAATTCTTTCGCAAACCCTCTCTTCTCCTGGTACTGTCCCTGTCGCCGTTCTTTCGATCTTCTTCACCCCTTGCGCCTTCGTGTTCTTTATCAGCAACATGGCATGGTTCGAGGAGCAGGAAATGCCGACTGACTTGTTGAAAGCGGCCCCTGATAGCCCCTCAAAGCTCCCAGGCATTATTATCTGGATATTCTTGATCATCCAGATATTTGCTTATCCATTGATTGGGGCTTTTATCGAACATGCTCTGTATAGCAATGAAACGTCAGGCCGAAAGATGCTGCTTAACCAGACAGACGTAGACCGAATTGGTAGCAATGCTGTGCAACTACGGCAGTTCTCAAAAACGTACAAACCTAGCATATTTTCAAGAATATTCCGCCGAGGTCCCAACAAGAAGCCGCCTGTTCTCGCCGTCAACGGGCTGGATCTCGATATTGGCCAGGGGCAAATTGTGGCACTTTTGGGTGCCAATGGCAGTGGAAAGAGCACCACGCTCGATGCTATTGCAGGCATGAACAAATTGACGAGTGGATCGATCGAAATCGACGGCAGAGGTGGCCTTGGTATCGCCCCCCAAAGGAACGTGCTCTGGGACGACTTGACGGTGGAAGAGCATATTAGAATCTTCAATCATCTAAAAGCTCCCAACGCCAGGGCTACCACACAAGAGATTGGAGATCTGATCAGATCCGTCGATCTCTATAAAAAGCGAAAGGCTTTTGCAAAGACTCTCTCGGGTGGTCAGAAGCGCAAGCTTCAACTGGGACTCATGTTGACGGGAGGAAGCGCCGTGTGCTGCGTTGACGAAGTCAGCAGTGGCATTGACCCGCTGTCGAGACGAAAGCTTTGGGACATCATTCTGGCTGAGCGTGGTAGACGCACGATGATTTTGACCACCCACTTTTTGGACGAGGCCGATCTTCTTGCCGACCACATTGCCATTCTTTCTAAGGGAACTCTGCGTGCAGAAGGTTCCTCAGTGGCCTTGAAGGACAATATGGGCGGTGGTTACAGAGTTCATGTTCCCAAGGACATTGGGATTCGAGAAACCCCAGACATTGATCAAGTTGTAAAGAAGGATGCCTTCGACCTCATCACATACACTGCTCCCACCTCGCAACTCGCAGCTGTTGTCATTAAGAGTCTTGAAGCTGCTGGTATCACAGAATATCGCTTCTCGGGCCCAACTATCGAAGATGTTTTTCTCCAGGTTGCTGAGGAGATCAGAGATGAAGAAGCGTTCCGCAATGCTAACCACGCCTTGTCTGTCCCATCATCCGAAAAAGTCGCCTCCAAAGAGAAGGAAAGCGAAAATCCAGGGTTGGCACTTACAAATGGACAACGAGTCGGATACTTGAAACAAAGTTTAATTCTATTCCGCAAGCGCCTAACTATTCTAAAGCGGAATCGATTTTTGTATCTGCTAGCCTTTCTTCTTCCAATCTTCGCTGGCGGATTGACTACCCTTTTTATCATTGGCGAAAGTACGGCCAGTTGTGTGCCAGGGGAGCAATCAACCCAAGCTATTCAACGGCTAAACGTGCTCGATGCAACGAAAGGAGAAGACAACATTACACTACGCCTCTTAGCTGGGCCAAGTTCAAAGTTGAGCGCTGACTTGTTCAGCCTCATAAATCCCATGTTAGAGGGCGATGCTGGAAATGAAACCCAAAGGAGTTTCGACATGAACAATCTTAGCTTGGTCGACACTTTCCAGCAATTCAAAGACAAGATCGAGACGGATCGAAAGAACATCACCGGAGGAATCTGGCTGGGCGATGACGAACAAGGTCCTACATTTGCATGGGTCGCTAATCTCGCCATCGAGGTGCCTATATTCGCACAGCAGATGCTGGATGTCGTATTGTCCAACGTCAGTATCGCAACGTCTTGGGCTCCTTTTGAACTTCCCGTTAGTGACACGACGGGTAGTGCACTTCAAATGATTATATACATGTCGATCGCTCTCTCGGTCTATCCTGCATTTTTCGCACTCTACCCAAGCAATGAGCGGCGCAAGTTCATCCGCGGTTTACAATACTCCAACGGTGTTCGGCCGTTACCACTCTGGATAGCCTACCTCCTGTTTGATCTAATCATTGTCCTGGTCAGCACAGCTATCGTGGTGGCGATATGGGCTGGTGTCTCCGATATCTGGTTCAACATTGGTTACGTCTTCCTCGTCTTGTTCCTATACGGAATAGCTTCGACACTCTTTGCGTACCTTGTCTCCCTCTTCACTAAGACACAACTTGGAACGTACGCCTGGGCAGCCGCGAGCCAGACTCTCATTCTTGTCGTCTACATCATTGCGTACATGTCGGTTTTGACCTACTCGCCCGTGACCAAGGTTGACAGCTCCTTGCGCCTTGTTCACTTTGTTACTTCCGCATTCGCCCCTATTGGTTCAGCACTGAAAGCGCTTTTCATCTCTACAAACCTCTTTTCTACGGCATGCGATGGCAATAGCCTGACCGGAAACCCAAGCGGTATCTTGTACTATGGTGGACCCATTCTGTACCTCATCCTTCAATCACTCATCTTCTTTGGTCTTTTGATTTGGCTCGACACTGGTACAGCGGGAGCCTCACTCCGAGGTCTCTTCCGGAGAGGGGACAAAGCTGAATCAGATGAGGAACATGTTGACGAAGACATCATTGATGAGCGCGAGAAAGTCACTCGTAATGAGGGGCATGAACATGGCCTCCGAGTTATGCACCTGACGAAGAGCTTCCGCGACAACATAGCTGTTGACAACGTCACCTTTGGTATCAAGCGTGGCGAAGTTTTTGCTCTACTTGGTCCGAATGGTGCAGGAAAATCAACAACCATTTCTCTCATCAGAGGTGATATCAAGCCGGACCGAAATGGAGGCGATGTGTTGGTGGAAGACATATCCGTCAACAAGAACCTTGCAGGTGCTCGAGCTAACTTGGGCGTCTGCCCTCAGTTCGATGCTATGGATCAGATGACGGTACGAGAGCATCTCGAATTCTACGCCAAGATCAGAGGTGTCACCGACATCGAACACAACGTGCGGGCTGTTATGCAGGCGGTAGGGCTCGAGTCATTCTCTACTCGCATGGCGCATGCTCTATCTGGAGGCAATAAACGAAAACTGAGTTTAGGAATCGCTCTAATGGGCAATCCCACTGTTGTGCTTCTGGATGAGCCTTCGTCTGGTCTCGATGCTGCTTCAAAACGTGTTATGTGGAGAACACTCGAGGCCACAGTCCCTGGAAGATCAATTCTTCTCACGACACACAGCATGGAGGAAGCAGATGCATTGGCTGGTCGTGCTGGTATTCTTGCTCGAAGGATGCTTGCTCTGGGAACGCCAGATAACCTTCGACATCGCTTCGGCGATGCCTTGCATATTCACCTTGTCGCCAAAAGTGCCCCGCGTACTACCCAGGAGGAGATGGACCGAATAACAAACTGGATTCGGCAAACTTTGCCCTCAGCCGATGTTGATGAGAAAACATATCACGGCCAGATCCGCTTTTCAGTGCGCGCTGGCCAAGTTCTCGCAGCAACTTCTGGTCGCAAGGAGGAAGAGATCACAAGCGACCAAGAGGTTGATTTGAGCCAGAGTGCCATTGGACACCTAGTTGTGTTGCTGGAGGAGAACAAAGCAGAACTCGGCGTGGGTCACTACAGTGTCATGCCAACAACGCTGGACCAGGTTTTCTTGACTATTGTCGGACAACACAACGTGAAGGAAGAGAACTCAGAAGAGAAGGAGCAAAGCATTTGGCGCAAAATCTGGATGTTTGGGAGGTCGTAGTGCATTTTCATAAGGCTGCGGTGTTTGGCGTTGACAGAGGTTTTATTGAGGCCCTGATCCGATCGATACGAACGTACAGCTTCGATACGGTCCCTACAACCGGGCCTGCCTAAGGTAATTAGGTCATTCCAGCTGGCCTAAGTACACGATTAGACAGGGGTCAGTTATGCAAGCCTGATCAACAATCAGGGAGCAAGAAAATATGAGACTTTAGAAGAGGATACCACAATAAACTCAGTAAAGACTCCCCTAAACTTAGACTAAATTGACCAAGTCTTTTCATCACTTAGGATAAAGGCCTCAAGTTTTCTTGCCTCCCCCTGTCAATGTACCTTTAGTATCAGCGGTATGGTGGCCACGACCGTCATCCAGCCAGTCGACATGGTCAAGCTCCGCATTCAACTCGCTGGCGAGGGACAGCGAACATGACCATTTTTATTCCATGGTTTTGTTCTACTTTGCTACGGCTACTTTTGCATTCTTAGCAAAGTTCAGTGAAAGTCTTCCTACCATGTATTTGTTCAAAATATAGCTCCTTGACATTCACTTGTTCTGCCATAGAACATGCACTGGTCGAAAAACAACAAAAGACTTGGAGAACAACAACGTCTTACTTGTTTGCTTGCCTGCATTGTTCACATCAATGTTACCATTACAGACATCTTGTTCTAATGTTCTCTGAACAAAGGAGCTTCAGAACACCACCCAAACACATTTATGACTTACGAGTATATGGATGTATATTATATGTCGAGTGCTTCAGCAGAAACAGAAACCCAACAGCTTAACCACAGTTCACACATCAACACACAAGCAACAGTTTCAAAAACTAAATTATCAACTAATTCTTAAAACAACAAATCACTATCACATCAACAATATGTGTTACCGAAGCATCACTCACACTATGCGCTGCGATGCGCGGCCTGTCATTTCCGATGGCAACAAGGTCTACACTGACCCGTTCGCCTATCCCCTCCCATGCAGCTGCGGCCCTGAGCATTTCGTGCCAAGTTACCTTCGATGCGAGGATCATGGCTGCTGTATGAAGAAGGTCAGCATGGATTGGTGCCCCCACGTTGCTGATTGCAACGAGGTCTACGAAGTCCATCGCTACGTCCAGTCTCATCGTCGACCACGAAATATCTGGGGTCCCATTAACATGCTCGGCGACAGCTTCAATTCTCTCTGGAGCCTTCCCATGATTCAGGAGAAGGAAAAGACTTGGGATCATGTTCCGGATTTGGAGAAGTGTCTCTTCACTGGAAAGATGCCACACTTGACGGCTATTCCACCGCCTTTTTGCAAGGCTGTTGAGAGCCTTGCCAACACTGGCCGTCTCATTGTCCAGACACAAGATCAGCTGGGTGCTCTTCGCAACGAAGCTGCTGTTCGCCGAACCATGCACGATACGTTCCACGGGGAGGCTTGCTCGCGTGTACTTAATGAGTGGGAGTGCCCTCACCAAGGACCTATCGTAACTGCAGAACTGCTTGAAAAGCAAATGGTTAAGAACCTCGTGAAGCAGCAAGAGATCTTCAACACATGCTGGACCTTCATTCAGAGCATGATGTGGTCTCGTCAAGTGGGCAAAGACCTTATGATCCAGAATATACCAGTCGTTTGGGATCAGTAGAAAGGACCTGGGTCGTCCGCTTAGGGTGTCTGATGGTTGAGTTTAGCATGCATTTTTGAAGTTGGGCGTTTGAGATAGGAAAAGGTTAATTTTCATAATAGAGGGGAATATAGAGAATAATGAATCTAGATTTCATTTATATAAGTCAATCATTCGGATCGCAATGATCAAAGTAAATATCCCAAATGGTGAAGTCTTTTGATGCTTGAGTGAAGCTGTGGGTGTATAGATATCTGTAAATGGTGTCCTGCTTAATCAGCAATCATAGCCGTCATCGTATAGGGGTCAGTACATCAGTTTGTGGCTCTTCGAAGCACTGAAAACGCAAGTTCGAGTCTTGCTGACGGCAAAGGAATTATCTTTTGCTGCTTTTACGGGACAATGTTTATTTTTGGTGGTAAGTTTTTGGAGTTTTTGCAGCAATAGCGCACCAGTTGAATTGCCCCTCCAAACGCCCTCCATCACAAAGGATAGCTGAACAATGGGTGTTGTTGATTGGTAAACGTTTACTTGTAGAAGGCACCCGCTTTGTTTATTGCTGTTCTTTTGTCTTTGTCCTTAGTAAAGTCAATTGCAATCTGTTGAAAACCTTGAGCTTGCCGGTATTTGCAGAAGTCTCAGACAGCCAACTTCAACTCACAGAATCAATACAGGATAGACAGCATGTCGCTTCAAGAGTGCTACACAAAAGAGCACACACTTAACAAATAATCTTCTAAAGATGCATCACTCTCAAGGAGTGAAGAACTGGAACTAAAGCTGGAGCTTAGCTTATAATCTTTCCAGTACAGCCTCATGCCAAAAGACTCCAAAAAAATACCAACCAACATTCTGATACAAAAAAGTCAGATCCAATACATCTTCAAAAATACAAGATTGCCGTCAGCAAGACTCGAAC
>JABEEM010001301.1:0-29238 GCA_013363185.1 Fusarium secorum
ACAGCGACATTGTCAAGATGAAGGACCAGGCTACGGAATACATAGAGCGTGGTGTTTGCAAGGTCTCCGCCACAAGTCTCAACTGCAAATAACACATCTAGCTCACCGTAATGAGTACACGAACGAGTCTGTTGCCGCACATGGATGCCCGCGTGATGCCAAAGAAACAAGCAAGCGTGACGGTTGTTTACAAGACATAAAAGATTTCGGGCGAGTGCGCCGAGAAAGAGAAACGGGCAGTATTCTCATGATCTATGTAAATGAATGCCGGTGTGTGATTGACTGTCGAGTGATTGTGAGAAGGGAGCCTGTGGAATCACATGAACTATCCTCATCTCCTCCCACCAAGACTCGCTTCCGCTCAAGGTTCATCTCCAGCAGGCCCTCCCTAAATCCTTGCAAGCACACCTGAAAGCCTGTTTGATCCCGCTGACACACGGTGAAAAGCCTCTGTACAGTGAACATATTTCTTTGTTGCTCAAATCTGTATAACAATCCGTCCCTTGAACGCCGCATCCTCATAAATCTCAACAATGCCCGGAATCTTCTCGAACGGCAATACAGTCAAATGCGACCTCACACCCGCCTCCTCTACGACCTTCATCATCCTCTCCGTCGCCGCTCTCCCCGCCACGTAACTCCCCTTTATCGTCAACTCCCGAAACACAATAGGCGCCGCGTCGAATTGCCACGAGTTCTGCGGAAGACCGAGTATTCCCAATGTTCCCTTGATCCTGAGAAGATTGAGCGCCCACCGATTAGCTTCCAACGATGGCGTGCAGACAACTGCTGCAGCGACACCTTCGCCGTTTGTGAAGTCGTAAATGGCTCTTGATGCGGCTGCGGTGTTGGAGGAGTCGACAACAAGATCAGGCTTCAGTGCTGAGTTCTCCACGTCTGATGCTAACTGTCGACCAGCTTCTCTGCTATCCACCGCAATGACCTTGAACCCGAGCGCTTTTGCGAACTGCACACCCAAGTGCCCTAGTCCACCGATACCCACGATCGCAACCGTCTCTCCCTTGCCCACTCCCGCTGTGGCGCCCTCAAGACTTCCCCAGACTGTTGCTCCTGCACAGGTCAGCGGCGCAGCTTGCTCAAACGAGATCGAGTCCGGCAGTTTGACGGTTGTCTCCGGATCAGCAGATGCGTACTCTGCAAAGCCTCCGTCGTGTAAGAAGCCAGCTGTTTCGCGGTTGTCGCAGAATCTGGGATCCAGCTCTTCGCCTCTTTTTTGCGTCAAGCGACATCCTACACACGAACCGCAAGCATGCTTGAAGTTGAGGACGCCAACACGATCGCCGACTTTGAGATCTCCTTGGTAGCTGTTCCCCAATTTGGCGACAACGCCGGCTATCTCATGAGATGGGATCAGACCGATTGGCGCCGGTTTCTCGAACTCGCCTTGCAATGCTTGCAGGTCTGAGTGGCAGAATCCAGCGGTGTGAACCCGCACGAGAATGTCTGTGTCTCGGATGGAGGGCAGTGGACGCTCTCCCAAGGCATACGGTTTGTTATACTGGGAAGTATCAGCACTCTCCCATGACTGCTAATTCTGTGTAGTCATGCTCACCTCTGCGATGTAGGCCGCTCTCATCTGAGATGGTAAAGCTGCGTCGGACGCCATTGCAATTGATTCTCTCTGTTTCAAAAGGCTCTCCGATTTCAACATCGAAAAACGACATGATGACCATCTACCTACAGAACCGATTGCCGTGTTATCTCCCGGACTGCGCTCTCTAGGGGAGGAAAGAAAACTCGGAACCTCGATCCTAAGTGACAAAAAGGCTTAGGTAACTTAGTACAAGTTTAGGATAAGTTTAGGATACCTTTTGCAGAGTTCACTTTGACACCCTATATCAAGGTCTGAGGTTTTCTTGCTTTCCAAGGGACTCTCTGTCCCATCAAGACCCGCCATGTCATGGTGTTGGAGTACCCCAACAGGGACCTTGGGGTAAGTCTCCAGCCATGGTCAAGGTACTCCAACAGCTTGAGTGGACCACGAAGCGGGTTGAGATTAACAATCATGTCTTTAGAAATGGAATAATAGCATTGCTTTATCTATGTTGATAAACTGATAAGTTTGTCTCTAGACTGTGATTGTCTTGGCTAGTACGTTTCGACAACTCCCTCACGCCTCGATCGACGCCGCAACCATGTCTGTTTTCTTCAAAGAAATTCTACCGTAAGTCAACTTCCAAGTCAAACTCACAATTCAATAACTTACAACATACTAACGTTGTTCCAGTGGCAACCCTGTTCAAGCAGGCGACGTCGAAGCGCTTCTTGACCCTCTCAACCTCACCATCCGCCCGGAAGAGTCATCAGAGTACCAACTCCTCCTCGCAGCAGTTCACGACTGCGCAGAACGTGTCTCCAATCTCCCCGACTATCAGCCCGTCCCGGATATCGAAAGATTTCCCCGTCAAAACATCCACCTTCCCGAAGAACACGAGCAAAGCTACGGTCATGCCTGGGCGCACCGTTTCATCATCGAAGGCGACAAGTCCTCACGCTCAGCATTGGCGGGGAAGTCTGTTTGTCTGAAAGACTGTATCGCTGTTGCCGGTGTGCCGCAGTTCTTTGGAAGCGATGCATTTCCCGCTTGGACGCCGTCGACTGATGCGACTGTTGTCACGAGATCCCTTGAAGCTGGGGCTGTGATTACGGGAACAGCGACGTGTGAAAACTTCTGCAACTCAACATCTTCCTTCACAAGCGCTCAAGGAATCATCGATAACCCGCGCAAAGCAGGGTATTCGGCCGGCGGCAGTACCTCTGGTGGCGCAGCCCTTGTCACGGGCGGTCTCGCCGACATTGCTATCGGTACAGATCAAGGCGGCAGCATTCGTGTACCAGCCTCACTTTGCGGTTGTGTCGGGTTCAAGCCAACGCATGGGCTTGTCCCATATACAGGTATCACGAGTGGCGATCAGATCGATGACCATGCGGGACCACTCGCCAGGACAGTTGACGAAGTTGCTGCTTGCCTCGACGTCATTGCGGGCTATGATGGGATCGACGACCGATCACTTGGCGCACCATCACCCGGATCATTCAACTACTTGGATTCATTGGCCAGTGCATCCGTCGAGGGCCTCCGAATCGGCGTTCTGAAAGAAGGTTACGACAATGATCTTGTGCAACCAGGCGTGAAGCAAACCTTTTTCGACACGATAAACCGGCTCAAATCTCTCGGCGCTACTGTCGAAGAAGTTTCGATTCCCCTTCACAAAGAAGGGCCCTCAATATGGACCATCCAGCAACGCATTTCTGGCTCGGCAGGCATCCTGGGCCAGGCTAATGGGCGCCGGGGTCTCTACCTGACTGAGTTTGAGCAAGCCCGTCTACCTTGGACATCTTCTGAATTCGAGAAGCTCTTCCCATCCACCAAGAACACTGTCATCAACGGCATCTATCTCTCCCACAATTTCCCCGGCCTCTACGCAAAGACAGTCAACATCGGACGCCAAATACGCGACGCATACGAAGCAAAATTTAAAGAATACGACGTCATCATCATGCCGACAACACCCTTCGTCGCACCGCGTCACGGCTCACGAGAGTCTGTGCTCAAGTCATTCGAGCCAAGCATCGGGATGACGAACAACACTGCCATCTTCAACGTCACGGGTAATCCTGCTCTGTCGCTTCCTGTTGGTTGGTCAAAGGCTGTTGATGATGAGAGTGTTTCGTTGCCTGTTGGGTTACAGATCGTTGGTGGTCTTTGGCAAGAGAAAAAGGTTCTGAACGTTGCGAAGGCGCTGGAGAGTAGTTTTGACTGGGAGCAGGAGGGGAAGTCTACGGTTCAAGAGACGGAAGATGTGCTGAATGAGGTCAGACGCGTTAGAGAATCTTCCCATCTGTAAAGCCGGTGTTTTGCGAATGTATAATGAACATTGAGATATTCCTTTGCAGATTACCTACCCTTGATCATTTACCGCGCATCATGACTACAATTTACGGGATTTTGCCTGCACCTTCAAAATCCCATCTCGCCTTAGCCTAAACCTGCTAATATCTCTCTGTAATTTTCTTGAACGTTTGCAAAATCAACGAGTTCTGTATGTACCCATCTCGATCAAGTTGGCCGTTTTCCAGGATGATATGCAACTAACGCGATACTGTGTTATCCTTACCCTATTCTGTTAGTCGATTATCTCCTCGTGATGACATGCCAAAGATAACACTATCAAACGCTACTCCAAGCCTGCCCCACCCACGACTCCATGATAAACGATGCACTACCCCATTCGCCTCCTCCATCACGATTCCTCTCCAACTCTTGGAGTCATTGCTGCAGAATGGGCGACAACATCGGCTCATACGAGACTCCAAACAAGCGACAAAGAGTGGGTTACAATGGAGCTGGAGTCAATCTACGCATGTGTCCACATTGCGGGCGCACCTTCAAGAGAACCGAGCATCTTGAGAGGCACGTCAGAACACGTGAGTCTCGCTATCCGATTGAAGATAGGGTAGCTGGCTAATGTGAGGGTGGATGAGTAGATACCAAAGAGAAACCGTTTCTGTGCCATTGCGGGGCATCGTTTGCGAGACGTGACTTGCTCACGCGTCATCAAAGGCTAGCCGAGCATGAGGGCGACGTGCCATCGCCTGAACCTGCACAAGGGAATGTGACTGTAGTACAGCAGAGGAATGACAGCATCGGTGACCCAGATTTGGCTGCCGCTGTGTCACTGTCAGGCCTAAGTGTTGATCCATGGTTTGGTGCGAGAACACAACAGCAGCCGATGCAGCTCCCTGTTGCTGTTCCCCAGACAGTGGATGAACAAGTGCAACATCAACCAAGTGCAGACGATGGTCAATTCGTTCCCAACTTTCTGTCACCGCAGATGCTCGACAGCGGTCAGTACTCCCATTCCCATTTTTCTCTCAAGCGCTGATTCGAAAAGGCGTCGACTTTGACACCCACTTCCGCGAGTTCACCAGTTTCCTCGACGGCGTTGGACTCTCTGCCGAGTGGAGCCCTTTCTTCGGCGACCCTGACAGGCATGAGGAGCCCATCGATCCCGCGCTTACACAAGACAATAACGAAGAGAGCTCACCTCGGCAAGGAGCTCCAACCCGAGCTGGAACACCGTTTAGCTCTTGGCTTCCTTCTGCACCTACGGGCAATCGGATATCCAATTATGTCTCTGACACAGACAGTAAGTCTTGGGGTTCGGACCTTGGTCAATGTGATTGCTTACATGGACAGATCCAAGGGCCATTGATCCCGAAACACGACCGTTCAAAGTCACCGAAGAGCAAAGATCAAAGCTCAAAGCATCCATCCTAGACTACTCCCATCTCCTTGACCCAGCGTTTTGTGTCCCATCGAGACACGCTCTTACACGTTACGTGACCTCTTTCTTCGGCGGCTTTCATACACATATGCCATTCGTCCACATTCCGACATGGCAGATCAACGACCACTCACCTGAGCTGATATTCGGCATCGCTGCCATTGGAGCGCAATACTGCTTCGAGTCAAGAGCCTCGGAGAGGTTGTTCTTTGCCGGGAAAGCGCTACTGATGGAAAGGTTGAGGAAAGATTCGGACTCATTTGGTCTGTCAACGCTTCCCATACCACATGTCACTTCGCAGAGTGGTCGACGTGGCGATACCGAGGCTGATTCGGCAGTCGAGACCATCAGGGCCTTGATCACGCTCATGGGCTTTGCGACCTGGGAGCCGAAAGCACCCATGGTCCAGGAGTCCTTCGTGCTGCAAAGCATTCTCACACAGATCTTGCGGAACTCTGGCCTTGAGGACGTTGATGAGCCCGCGTCGCTGACGCCTTCAGATCAGCCAAGCGACGGCAACTCGTTATGGCACGAATGGAAGACGTGGATCAAGCAAGAGTCGAACAGGCGCTCCAAGCTCATCGGTTTCTCTTTTCTCCACACTCACAGCATCGCATACAATGTGTACCCAACGCTCCGTAGTAACGAGATCGGTCTTCGCTTGCCTTGCTCCACGAAGGAGTGGAAAGCTCCGACGCCAGCGTTATGGCGCGCTGCAACAAAAGAGATTCAGGAGCCACAGTTATTCTTCCGAGAAGCGCTATCATTACTTCTTAAGAATAAGAATGATACAGCACCACTACTGCCAATTCCTACGCCATTGGGTAACTATGTACTGCTCCACGGACTCCTTCAGAGAATACACATCGTGCGAGATCTGAGTCTTCCGGTCACCAGCAGCTCGGCTGTCCTTCCGAGTGAAGAGGTTGAGAAACTTGAACGAGGCTTGCGCTCGTGGACTTCGTGCTGGCAACAAGCACCAGAGTCAACCCTCGACCCAAACAATGAGAACGGACCGATCCCTTTCACTTCCAGTTCTCTTCTATCACTGGCATATGTGCGCATATATCTGCACTTGGGCCCTTACAGACAACTCGAGACACGGGATCCGCAACGCATCGCCAATGCCATCGCAAGCAGTCCCGATATCGAGCGAAGTGACGGTGTGATTGCTGCACTCCTCTACTCAGCGCACATGATCGGCATCCCAGTCAGACTCGGAGTTGATCGAGTCGCTCGAAGCCAGGCTTTCTTCTGGAGCGTGAGACACTCACTCTCTGGTCTTGACTGCGCAGTATTATTGAGTAAGTGGCTATCGAAACTCGGAGAGACGATTGCCGGGCATCCACTGAGTGGTAAGTCTTTGTTTGATAGGATGCCCCGACTTTTGACGCTCACATATACTCTAGATAGCGAGGACAGGATCTTGCACTGGGTCAGATGCATCGTCGAGGAGGCATACACGGTCGTCGATTTTGATCAAGGCGTTGACACGGATAATCCAAGTCTTCTCGACTTCCGAGATCCCAATAACTTATGCCTAGCAGTTTTGAAAATATGGGCACATTTCTTCAAGAGTAACACGCAATGGCCTTTCATCAACATAATTGGCGTTGGGCTGGAAAAGTATCGGGAAATACTCATTCACAAGAACATCGGTTGAAGTCTTCACCTGGCAGAATATGGCTCTTGAAACGCTTTATCCATGACTAACAATAATACCCTACTTCTCTTCCTGAGTCTTCGGCATAACAGCTCCCTTTGGTGGCTTATTCTTCTTCTTGAACTCATCACACATCTGCTCCATCGTCACCCATTCAACACCTTCATGCTTGTTGATATACTCAATCAATCTGTCTAACGTTAGCCCGAGCTCGGTTCACAATTACTCCCGCCCTTACCTCTCATGCATCAGCAGAGCATGCGGTCGACCGGAAACATCCGGATGAACTGTGAGAGGAAATACACAGATCTCATCGGGATCATCGGCGTATTCGCGGTAGAAATAGTCAAAATGATCTCG
Organism: Fusarium secorum; assembly: GCA_013363185.1. NCBI lineage: Eukaryota > Fungi > Ascomycota > Sordariomycetes > Hypocreales > Nectriaceae > Fusarium > Fusarium secorum. The sequence continues at coordinate 7,333 of JABEEM010001301.1, forward strand.
CCACAGGTCTTCAACATCTCTAGAGTTGACCCAGCCGTGACTGTTGGGGGCATCTTTGATGAACATCATGGGAGGAAGGCTGTCAAAGTGTCAGGGTTGTTCTCTACAGCATTGTCGCAAACGGGGTTGACATACTGTGATCAAAGTTAGCTCTCACATCTTGGAGACAAAACGCTGTCACAACTCACCTCATCTAAATACCAGTTTGCCGGAATCTCTACAAGTCCTGTATCCTGGCCCTTGACTAACGGCTTCATCCAAGTCTCGGCCTTTTGCTTATAGTCGATCTTGGTCCAGCTATCATTAGTTCGTAGCCAGTACATATGGCAATCATCATGAGACATTGAGTGATCATATTCAATGCCGTAGCTCAGCATCAGATCAACTCCCTCCTTACTAGTCTCCCACCAAGGAGCGACACTACCGCGAGGTGGTTTGCCGCAGAACTCTGTGAGCATCTTGTGAGTCTTTTCCAAGACATCACGTTGTTGCTCTAGTGTCATGTCGGAAGGATTCTCATGAGAGTAGCCTACCAGATCGTCGTTAGTTGCCGGGGTTTATGCTAGATAGTCATATCACGAACCATGAAGCCCTATTTCATGCCCTGCATCTCTGACCATGGCGCATTCTTCAGGGAAAGTCTCGAGGCTGTGTCCAGGGATGAACCATGTCGCCTTGATGTTGTACTTGTCGAACAACTTCAGCATTCGACGAGTTCCATGTGTTCCGGCGAACAGGCCACGGGAGATATCGCTGGGTGAGTCTTCACCTCCATAGGAACCGAGCCAACCAGCGACGGCGTCAACATCGACTCCATACGAGCACAGAATACGCTTAGGCATGGTGGCGTTGGCTTTGGTGACAATGGGAAGAAGTGGAGATCAATCGAGGACTGGAACACAATATGCGTGCAACAATGATGTGAACAATATCCAGGAAGTCAAGTGGTTCAGATAGCCCTGGCTAGAAATACGTCAAGATTCTAGACTCTAGATCCTCAAGAATCACGCATGCGGCAGTCTCCCCGCGTCTCCAACCCAAAAATTACACCAATACCGATAACTAAGGAGGGGTAATGACGCTTATCATCCCACTACCCTATCATGGGGTATCACTCAACCCAGAACTAATGTCACGCTAGTCTCCAACTCCAACGCTATGCTCCAACTCTCTTATCACTCTACGAGTCAGGATCTTCCCCAGAGTTTTACAGGGGCTGTTTCCTTACCCCAGACCTTATCATTGGACTTTGATGAAGCATCCACAAAGAGATATCGCTGGGTTCTTGATAAAGTTGAGCTTGGCGAGAACTGCCGGTGTTGATCGACAAGTGATAATAGACAGGTCGATCCCACCGTTTTGAGTCCTGCATCATCCATCTTGTTTCTTCATCATCTTCTATGAACATTACTTCGACCAATATGAGTTCTTCTGAAGGAGAGAAAGGCGAGAAGCAGTCTGGTGGTATGCTCAGCAATGGAAGCATTGAGCTTGGAAGACAGGAGGGTGTTGATGATGGAGAGGTCTTTCAGAAAATTCCTGGAAAGGTTGACTTTCGCACTGTTGGGTGGATTCAGGCTTCTGTCATCTTTTTGAAGGGTAAGTCTTTGTATTATGGCTCTGAATATCGAGCTAACTTTTCAAGTTATTTTCGCGACTGGTGTCCTCACAATCCCGAGTGCCATGTTCGTCCTTGGTGCTCTCCCTGGTGCGATCAATGTTCTCGGGTGGCAAGGTCTCAACACCTACTGTGCTATTGTCCAAGGAAACTTCCGAAACAGACACGCTGGCTGCCACAGCATCGCCGATATGGCGAACGTAGTTGGAGGTACTTGGTTAAAGGGTAAGAAAACCTGGCTGCGCCATATGCACAAAGACTAATAGTCACCGTTTCAGAGGTCGTTGGAGTTCTGTTCCTCGTCACATACGCCATTGTCGGTGCTTCCGGTATCTTCGGTACCTCTGTAGCCCTCAACGTTCTTAGCAACCATGCTATCTGCACCAATTGGTTCATGTTAGTGGCGACAATCGCAGTTCTGATCCTCGCAAGTGTCCGTAAGTTTGAGAACATTGCTTGGCTCACTTGGGCTGGTTTCTTGACCGTCTATGTAGCTGTTTTCATCGTCGTGTAAGTCCCATCTATCTTATACATCCTTCCTCTGCTGACATAGCTCTAGTGTCGGCGTTACGACCCTCGATCGACCTGCTGCTGCTCCCAAAACCGGAGATTACGACTTTGGCTACCACGTCATCGGCCATCCCACTTTTGTTGCGGCCATCACGTCAGTCTCGACAATCTTCTGCAGTGGTGCTGGAACTTCCGCCTTCCTGCCAGTCATCTCTGAGATGCGCCGACCTCGAGACTACAACAAGGCCGTCTACCTCTGCATGGGTATTGTCACTGCTTCATACCTCACTTTCTCGCTTGTCGTCTACAAGTACTGCGGTCAATGGGTTGCTTCGCCATCTCTGGGAAGTGCAGGCCCTACCATCAAGAAGGTCGCTTATGGTATCGGTTTGACTGGCCTCCTTGTTAGTGCCTGTCTTTATGTCCACGTTGCAGCCAAGTACCTCTTTGTTCGTCTTCTTCGACACTCAGAGCACTTCCAAAAGAACACTGTGGTCCATTGGGCAGTTTGGCTGGGATGCACGACTGCCATGTCGGCTGTTTCGTTCCTCCTCGCTTCTGGGATCCCCATCTTCAACTACCTCCTGGCTCTCGCTGGCAGTCTCACCTTTTCGCCTCTCGCACTGGGTCTACCTGGATATCTTTGGGTCTATGACCACCAGCACTACCGAAAGGGAAAGATTTGGCAGGTTGTTGTTTACTATCTTAACTGGTTGGTGATCGCGTTGTCTGTTTTCTTGACTATTGGTGGAACCTATGGTGTTATTCAAAACATCATCGATGCTTATTCGCAGGGACTTATTGGAGGAGCCTTCAGTTGCGAGAACAATGATAGGTAGATTCTCATGACTCAAGCCGTATATATACTTTTAATTCAAGCTTATTCGGTCCATTGCCTCCTTTTTACACGGCAGGAGTGTGTTCATATTACTGGAATAGAGAGACTGGTGATTACAGGTGCCTTTTTGGCAATCCGCCTATCGCATCAACCCTGACAATGCACAGGATGACTGGAGGGCAGGGGGCAAACCGCTGGAGACGATCTGACTAATGTTCCTTGGGCCCCATATGCATTCGGTAGTCTTGGTGTAGATGCGACATGTCCCTTATATTAGGCAATAGAGTATTACTGTCGGTAAGGGACCTGACTCCTGAGCTAACGATTAGAGGCCATCTTCCGTCTACTATGGAGTTTTCAAGGCTGGGTCTCTGAAAAAGATTCCAAACGATGACATACTCTATTCGTTTATCCAACATGTAACTGCCATCATACATGAAGCGCAAAAGGTCTTGTGTCATAAATCATACATCTAGTTCCTCCAACGCCAAACTCTGTTGTGAATATCATAGTCCCAAATTACGACTCGTCGCGCTTTGCTCGCTTGCGCTACAAGCATCCGGATTCGCCAATTCGTGGGAAACGCGTATATGAGTCACCAACTCGATCTCATCATCTCTCACGCCCCATTTTGCATACGAAGATGGTGGCGCTTGTCCTTTATGTGCGCTGGTCTTGGATGTTTGGCCTACTCCGATCCTTGTGTGGTTGCCGTAGCCGCTGAGCTGGTGTGAAGACGAGCGATTTGTAGACTTTTTCGATCGTACGATGAATGTTCGGAGGCCCGGGAGACAAACGACGATGGCGGCGGTACTCATTTCGGCAAGAGATAAGACGTCTATCCACTGGGTCAGCTTATGCATTTGAAAGAGGGCTTTAGTAATGAAACATACTGCCGGTTTCGTCCTCGAGCTCAAAGTCGGTAACATTGTATGCGATGAATCGGGAAAGGCTGACTGTCAATGTGATGGTTCCCAAGGAAAAGACGCCAATGAGACCGATCTTTTGTTCCTTGCGCAATCTCAAGTGTTTCAGTAGGAAGAATGGATAGACAAATACTAAGACCATGTTAGACTAACAAAAAAAAGTAACGAGGCTTTTGGGGACCGACTCAGCAAGTCCGTGGAAAAGTTGAGAGCCCACTGGATACAGAAGGAAGGGTATGAATTCCAAGCTGACTTGTGCTGATTTTCGATAGACCTGTTTGATGTCCGTCAGTTCAAAGTATTCGCAAATCATATCATCAAGCGTACCAGTTATCGGAGAAAGGTAGGCATATGAGAGTATTTGTGAGCACCGACGCGAGCAGAGCGCAACCGAGATAAATCGAGATTCCGAGTAATGCTCTTCTCAAGGTGTCCAGAACCCTGGGAATTAACGTCCAGTAGAAGAGAACAATGGATATCTTGGGAAAGTAGATCCCTGTATCAAAGAAGTACTCGGCCACTAACACGGTCTATATATAGTTGATCAGCATTGTAGTTCCCGGTTCGCAGCAGCTTTATCCCCATACTTTCAAGTACTCAACATTATGGACCACGAGCTCAGATCCAATTGCTGGGTTGTCGATGAGAATTTGGAGCGCAAGGGTCGAGCAGATGAACCATCCCAAGCTGAAGATCCATCCTAGCCATGCGAAGATATCAGACAGGTTGAGGAGGTTCTGCTTGAGGAGGTAATGCGCCCAGGATCGTAGAACAACTACAACTAATGCTAATACAAGCAGTACTGCTTGTATAGCCTACGCAAGTTCAGTTAGCACCAAGAATCTGACCCAAATAATTTGAGTAGTACATATTCGGCAAACGTACAATAGAAGTATTGATATTCATTGATGCTTGGCTGGCGGCCACAGCCTTGCTTCTACCGCCGAACAGAGATGCGACAGGAAGGGGACATGGGTAACTGAAGAGGAAAATTCCGCTGGCGGATGGCAGCGCATTTAGCTTTTAACGTTTCACTGAAACCAACCACTAGACCTTAGGGTTTAAAGCTTGGCTCAGCTAGACCATGGCACTATTCTCGATGGGGTTGTACATGTCTGAGCGCTGCTTTGGCGTCTTTGGCACACTCGGAGTGATCCGATAACAGCATTCGACAACAAAGTTTCTCCTCTCAAATAGACGTCGGCTGCATACCTGTCAAAGCATTGTACCACGCATTGGCAGAAGGAAGATCTGGCAATTGGTACCTATAGACATGACAACAACGTTGAGAGGAGTCTGTCCGTAAAGATGTACAACATATTGATAGATTGCACACCGAAGCTTTAAGTCCGAGTGGGACCGTAGATGTCGGCCCGCTTGCTGATCCTGATGGATCGACTTGGCGCCAATGCCAGGGAAATTTGCATGGATTCTTGAAACAGCATGTGCAATTTGTGGTGAGAAGAACTACAAGTGTCGCGCGCTTGAACTTCTGTACATAATTGTCTGGAACAACAGTACGACACGGCACTGATCAGCGCATACATGCCTTGCTGTACCTACTGTACTCCGTACCTCTTCTGCAAATCCGGACGTGGCTTGAATTGACATCTACGTTCAGGTGAAGGAGGCAATCAATTCAAAGACGCCGTAATCTCAAAGTGGTTAGAATCTGTTTGACAAGCCTCCATGCCCCCCTATCTTGCAAGCCATCATCTCTTTTCAGCTAGAAGCACCAACCAACCACCTTCTGAGATAGGCAACAGGTTCCAGTGGCTGACGGACGAACACCCAACCATAAACTTGCGCTACCGGATTTTTTTGGAGCGCTAGGGGCAAAAGCTCCAGGGAAATGACTCGAGGCAATAAATGGCTTAGATCAACATCAGGAAGGTCAATATCGAGGCTTTGACAATTGGAAGCGTCTATCAGAAGGGCAATTTGCGGCTGAGACATGTGGCTGAATGTTTCTATTTGCTTATGACAACTTGGTTAAGTCTGGAGGACGGGGAGGATGAATTCATTCATATTCGCGGTCGTTGCGAGGCAACAAGTGATAGCCCTTCCAGATTTGTATAAACCAAGCTTTCTCCTTCCAGTCCTTTTACTTATGGACACTCTCGTTTTCCAAGTTCAGGAACATGTGGCAAACGCCAAGGCATGCGCTACGCATGATGTCCGTCAATGATATCGTCACGGTAGATGATAATTTTCCGTGAGATTAGAATAATTGGATTTTATTTCGATAAATCTAAGTACCTCGCTTTACTGTTGTGTTTACACCTCCTCCCCAGCCTTGATCTTCTCATACGCTTGCTTCACCTCAGGCAACCTTTGAACACGATCCAACCACGCCTTCACCTTGGGATAATCATTCAGACTCAAACCGGCATACTCATACTGTCTCATCCAAGGCTCGAAGTGAAAGTCGACGACATTCGGCTTATCCCCAGCCAAGATCCAGTTTCCGCCGTGTTTCTTCAGCTGCTCCTCCAAAACTCCGAAGCATCGGTATGCCTGGGCTTGATATCTCTCATACGCATTCTCATTCTTGACGTTGTTGTAATGACGGAACCAATTGCACTGACCAAGGAATGGTCCCAGAGTGCTGACGAGGAAGCTGGTCCATGCGTCGACATCAGCCCGTCCTTGCTCGCCGGCTTCCTGACGTGCGCCGAACTTGTTCTCAGAATCATAAACGCGGAGGATGTAGTTCATGCAGGCCAGACTTTCCCAGCTGGTGACATTGGTGTTGGGATCTTCCAAAGCGGGGACGCGGCCATTGGGGTTGATCTTGAGGAAGCGTTCACCCTTGACACCATTGGGTGCATCTCCGAACTGCCAGAGCTTGACGGTGTATGGGATATTGAGAGCCTCAAGGAGAATGGCCACCTTGAAGGGGTTGGGGCCGGTGGAATGGGCGTGTAGGATGAGGGGCTTGATCGAAGACATGTTGGATATTGGGTGTTTTGAGATTTGAGACCCTGTGACTTTCGATAGAGCGGTTTTTTGATATGGCTGATTGACAGGGTGCCGGGTACGATATTATATACTTGTGGAAGGGATCACCAAGTCTAGAAGCTACTGCTGGTGGAGATGATTTGAAATCACGGCTCAGACTACGTTATGAGGTTTCACTGGTGCTATCCCGTCAATGCCGACGAAGAATTGGTAACGATGATTGGTGGACTGAAACATCATGACATAGGCAGTGGAGATGAATGGGGTCGCTACGACCAAAATGGAGTTGGAGGCCAATACATAAGGTATCTACTTTCAGTTTGCAAAGCCATTGCTTCATATAGCATCCAGTAGCTCTCAGATATTGCCGAGCCCACCATGAATTGCCCAAAAAGGCTGGTCGGACTGGAGCGGCAAAGGACAAAAAGATGGTAAAGGTGGAATCTAACCACCGAAGTTGGACGAACAGGGAATCGAACCCTGGACCACTCCCAGACTTTTCTGATGAATTATGCTAAGGGAGTATTATACCACTAAACCATTCGCCCGAACGATTTCTGATTGGTTGAGAAACTGCCTGACTATCAAGGCCTATCATTGAATCTCATCTTGCTGGATCGTTAGAAGAGAACTCCATTACAGCAACAGCTACAACTAATTGATGACATATCCACCGTCAACCATCATCGCAGCTCCTTGAACAAAGCTTGCCTTAGTGCTTGCAAGAAACAATATGCAATCAGCGACTTCCTGCGGGCTGCCCATACGACCCATTGGAGCAATGTTAATAGCAGGACTCAAGACATCAGCTTGAGGCCGTGTCATCGCTGTATCGATAAGACCAGGACAAACGGCGTTGACACGGATGAGATCTTTGGAGTACTATGCAAATCAGTAATGTTACCAAGTCCGGTGCTAGCGAGATACATACATCTATAGCATCGCATCTTGTCATGCTAATTACGGCTGCTTTGCTCCCGCAATAGGCCGCTGTAGTTGGCAATGGTTAGTGTTGGATTCAAGTTTGAAGGTGAAATGTCGACACTTACGTGCTGCTGGGCGGCCGACCACTCCTAGTTGTGAGGCGATGTTGACGATGCTTCCTCGAACTCCAGGTCTTCCGTCATGAGTAGGTAGAGGGTCTTGCTTGAGCATACATTTGATGGCAGCGCGAGAGGATAGCCAACATCCCCGATAGTTGACATTGTTGATCATATCGAATTCCTCAACGGAAGACTCATGAGACCTCTTGTTGTTACTTAACACGCCTATGATACGATCAGTCGTTGACAAGCCACTCTTCAGTATCAACACAGCCCTTACCAGCACCGTTGACAACATAGTCTACTCTGCTGAACGCTTTTATCGTTTCATTATAGACGTTCTCAATGTCGTTCTCTTTGGAGATGTCTGCTGGTACAGCCAGGACCTGAACATCCTGGAAGGTTTCTTTAATGGCCACTTCTGTGTCGCCGAGTTTGTCGGCATCACGGTCGACTATAACGATCCGCTTGCATCCTTCCCGTGCAAAGGATAGGGCTGTCTCACGGCCGATACCTGCAAGTTGTTAGCGGAACAGCGCAAGACGGGCGAGGTGACAGGGTTCTTACCTGAGGCAGCTCCAGTCACGAGCGCAACGCCATTGAAGATCGACATAATTTCCATTTAATTAGGAAATTTTGTTCACGGCAACTTAGGAAGTCAGCGGATTGGATTGAGGGGACTCTGTACGTAGCGATACCTGTGTAGTTCTTATCTCAGAGAGTTACACAGCAGCATACGTGCCGACCGGGATGGATACCAGACATAGCGGCGCTAAGCTCCAATGTTATCGTTATCGGTGCTATCTTATCTACCGAGGCGAGTGGAGTTACTCCAACAGATGGAGTGAATTGGAGTCGCCCTCCAAGACACCCTCCATCAATCGTCCCGGTGCAGGGTAGGGGCATTGTCGTGAGCATGTTCGGTTTTAGCACGCTTTACATCAATCACCTGGTGATGAAACGCATCCATTCTATTGAGCCAATGGGGTTCTCGTGTATTGTTCTCTGAAATTTCAACCTCGAACCAGTGATATTAATTAGACTGGTGGGACACTGGCTAGAAAGATAAGTGATTCGCGCTGGCTAACAACTTTTCCAGACAACTTGACGGTGCTTTGCACATTGATCTTAACAAGATCTCGGCTAGCTATTAGTATATATATAACTTTATGTTTATACTTCTTGTGCAAAAGTCAATGCTACAAAAGAGTCCATCGACGATTGTAGCAACATTGTCGTCGTTTTGTAGTCTCATCTGACACCTAGACTGGCTTCTAAGTTGATATTAAGAAAACTTTCAGGCTAGCGACAAGATCAGCCTCATCTGAAGATCATATCCTGATGTCAATCGCTTATCAAGGACTGTTATCTGACAGCTCGGTAACGAGATATTGATGGGTCCCGTGTCACACCACTGCACAGTCATACACACAATTTGACAGGAGACTCCACCGTAGCCAAGACGCAGTGAGGCGGAAACGAGCCATATCCCCATTTTTGCCTGCGAGATCGGCTTTCTTGCGGAAACCCATTTCTAGAAAGAGCCGCAAGTTAAATCCAGCGTCTCTGATATCCTTTCTCTGTATTCCTGGGACCTTGAGAACTTCTGTGGGATACGCGAGGCGTATTTCGACGAGATATGAGAAGCTTGAGCTGCCAATGAACGCGACGCATAGACGATGAGAAAGGTCAGAGAGTTGGGAGACAAATACTGCGACGAGCCCTGGATATTCTGTTGGTCTTTCTTGACAAGACAACCATCCTCAAGAGAGCGAATTAATGACATGGCATTTCCATCCGGTTGGCATCCACAATCTCCCGTCTTTCTCCTTCTACGTTGACAAGTTAGCGCACGATCGGCTCCGACAATGCGAATCGGCTCAGGCCCCGCTTGACCAGATTCAGAGTCTGATGAATCCGGGGAAAGGGTCAAAGGAAGACGAAACAAGTAAGATCATCCATTTCCCCCGCATTTTAAGTCTGAAAACCGTTACATTAAGTAAAAAATACGAATTAAAACGATGCATTTTCATGCATGAAAAATGAGGATTTGTGCTTGCGGCTGCATTGCGGAACTCGTGATGCGGATCCCCCATGTCGGATGGTGGGGCAGTGAACTGACTTGATCGTACGTGACCTTGAACCTGGGAGTTATATAAAGAGGCTGCTGATCGCCGTCTCTTGACGAAAGGAGAAGAGAAATTTATAGATTATGAGACTACCGACTGCTACATTTACAAAACTTTTTAATCAACAATTCCGTGGTCCTGTATCCAGGAACATAAATCGGTCTTTCTACGCCACCATGAGAGCTGCTAGGTATTATGGTATCAAGGACATTCGTGTCGAGCAGGTTCCTGAGCCTTCAGTGCAGCCAGGTCAAGTCAAGGTGAATACCTATCGCAAGATACACTCAGATGAAGATACTAATAAAGACAGGTTGCCCCTAAGTTTGTTGGCATTTGCGGCACAGGTAGGGAGCAAGGACCAAAGCCCAGCCAAATGCTGACAGATACCAGATCTACACGAATATCTTGGAGGACCCAACTTCTGCCCAACCAAACCTCACCCTCTCACCTCAGAAAGTATCCCAGTGACACTCGGTCATGAATTCTCAGGAGTCATCTCCGAAGTTGGCCCCGGCGTAACCGGCTTCGAAGTAGGTCAGCCCTGCGCAGTCCAACCTACCCTCTTCTGCGGCCACTGCGCAGCATGCCACACTAGCGCCGAAAACGTCTGTCACACGGGTGGATTTCTCGGTCTCTCTGGCGGCGGCGGCGGTCTTTCCGAGTCAGTCTGTGTCAACGCGACGCACGTCTTTGCGCTGCCAAAAGATCTACCCCTCGAGATCGGAGCTCTTGTTGAGCCGCTTTCCGTGGCGTGGCATGCCATGTCTGCAGCGCCGGAGATCAACGACAAGTCCAAAGTTGCCATTTTGGGTGGTGGACCAATCGGTTTGGCGATGATTTTGTGTTTGAAGGCCAAGGGGGTTAGTGAAATTATTGTCTCTGAAGTTGCAGCTTCGAGACAGGAGTTTGCGAGGCAGTTTGGTGCCACCAAGGTTGTGAACCCGATCAAAGAGGACCTCAAAGAGATCGCTCTTGGCTTGACTGGTGGTTTGGGTGCTGATGTTGTTTTCGACTGCGCCGGTGTACCGGCGAGGTGAGTTTTATAACACTAGGCTCTGTGAACATACTAACAGTGAATAGTGTCAAAGGTGCCTTCGAAGTTGTGAGAACAAGAGGCACTGTTGTAAACATTGCGATCTGGGAGAAGGAAATCCCTTTTAACCCTAATTGGCTGACCTTCAAGGAGAGTGCCTACAAATCTGTTCTGGGATATCAACGGGAGGACTTTCAGGCGGTCATCGATAACCTCGCTTCAGGTGCAATTAAGCCCACCCAGATGATCACCAGAAAGATTAAGATGGAGAACATTGTCGAGGACGGTATCAATGCGTTGATTACGGATAAGGATAACCAAGTCAAGATTCTGGTGGATATCAATGATAAATGATCGGAAATAAGGGAAGTAGCCAAGAAGGAGTTTGTGGAGTCTGAGCTTGTTGTGCAGTGGCAAGTAGCCTTAAATGATAGTTTTCTTTTTGAAGTAACATCGTGATTACTTTTCTTAACTTTTACTGCCTTACTTCAGTCCACGGCGGGATAAAGTAGTAACATACCCCATGGATGATACAAGCAATTCCATCAGCAACCCAATGTATCCAATGCCAGCTCGGAAATCGACTCCCGACAAAGGCGCCCATACATCTCGCAGGGTTCAAGCCTGCACCTCCGTACCCATATCGCGCGAAAGCACTAGCAAAGCTCATGGTCCCAACACTCAAGCCTACCATGAAAGGTCCCAGTGCTGGACCAATGATTTTTGCTTGCCTTGGATCCAAGCCAACACCAAAAGCGAGAAAGAGGAGCAGAGTAGATGACACCAATTCGACAACAAATATCTCCTTTGGCGGGACGATATCCGTGAACAGCCAGCATCCCCCGACTTTAAAGTCTCGACCTCCCCAGCTTGCCCTGACTAACAAGCCAGCCAGGGCACCACCGCCGATTTGAGCTGCGACGTAGAGTATCAAACGTGGCAGTGAACATAATCGAGCGCAGAAAGTCGCAAAGGTAATCAGAGGATTGAAATGGGCACCGGAAATCGCTCCAAAAGACGTGATGAAGAGCGTTATGAAGATAAGGTTCGTTATACCGCCAGTTAGAGGCCCCAGGAAAGCAGCATTGTCAAAACTCCCAAATCGTTGTGTTGGGGCAGCTGGAGCAGTATCCGGAGAGATGTTTACCCATATCGTGATGTACACAAACAGCAAAGTACCTGATGCTGATCAGTTAGGAACTTGAGGCTAATTGATGAAGTTTGGTACCAATTCCTTCAATAAGCGCCGCTTTCCATAAATCCAGATTCTTGATCGGACGCATGTCCATCAACTCCCAGAAAGACATGTGAGGCGTAGCATCTGGTGCATGATGCAGTAAATGGTCATCTTCCGCTGTTCCTCCTTCGACAACATATGCCTGATTGGCACCGAGTCTTCCAGCGAAGGGTTGGCTGTTGCTTCGATAATGAGGATTTGAAGGCTCAGAGCTGGGCCTGGCTTCGACATCTCCGCTGTCGCGTGCCTTTCGGCGATTCGTCACTGGCATGATTGCAATGCGTCGTGAGACTGTCGTTACGCTGGGTTTGCTGAGAATAAGTCTAGCGTCATTCCAAAGCAGACATTGTCGTCTGGTAATATAGTCTATGGCAACAGCGGCCGCTCCTTGTTAGATGTAGCGAGGTTTCACCGATATTGCATTGTAATGAGTTTTGAGATCTTACGAGAGCCGCTAGTAGCGTCTTACACATACTGACAATGGCTGACTAACGCTTACAGAATGGAGATTCAACAAGGTTTAAGTGAAGACCAGTGGAAAACAACAGGCCAGTGGGAAATAATATATATTCTCATTGCCGACTTTTCCGGCTATCATCTTTGCGACGGAAATTGCCATAGCTAAGCAGAAATTCCATGCTACAACTACCTGGTTCTCCAGACGTGCAGATCGGTATTACAATTTTGGGAGTTTCGCCTCATGCAATAACCATTTAATTCCCTCCACCGTATCATTTGTTCGTTTCTCAACCTGCTTGGCCAATTGAGGGAAGAATTCCCAGAAGTGATGGGGTAGACCAGGATACAAATCTAGTCGCGTAGAGATGCTGTCTTCCTGAAGAATCCGCTCGTAAATGATACCGGTACTCTCGTCCCTCAGACCGTCAAGCCCGCAGACTTGGAAGCACGTGGGAGGAATTCCCGAGTGTCCGGATGGATGGACAGCAGGCACTGCGATCGGTGAGTTTGAATCTGGCTTATATGCCGCTGCAGATATCTTAGTTTCTCTCCAACACAACGTGCTAGGTTTTCTTACCAACAAATGCGCGAGCTAGTTCCTCTGGAGGTATAGTCACGTCTTTGTTCTGCTCATGACTGACGTAGTCGTCCTTGTACTTCTCGGGAACGAATGGTGGAGGAAGAAGAGGTCCAACGCCGAGAAACTGCCCAGTAATCTTTACAGGAGATCCTAGGTCTCGGTTTAGATACACCACGCCGTTGGCGATGCTGGCTCCGGCGGAAGTGCCTCCGATGATGAAGCCTGCTGAAGGGGATGCGGAAGGGTGAACTTGCGTAGGATTTTGAGCGATCTACCCAAAGTCAGTCCCGTTACGAACAACAGCTGGCACAGAATAATTACATGCCCATTGTAAAGCATCAACTCCATCATGGATAGCCTGAGGGAATGGATGTTCCGGAGCAAGACGGTAGTCAAGGCTGACTACGATGATACCAGCTTTGAGCGCCAAGATTCTGTTGGACTCCATATCATCATGGCGCGTGCCCAGACAAAAGCCACCGCCATGGAAGAATAAAAAGATAGGAAGTTCATCTCCTGGGACGACATCTGATGGAGAATAAACATAGGCAAGAATACTGCTGCCGTCACGAACAGGTATCTCAATATCTCGCTCCGTCAAGTTCGGAGGAGGGCCTCCTAGTGCATCTCGCGCCTCATTTTTGTGCTTGTTTGATGTAGCTCGAAGAGTTTGTATATCGATATTGGCCGGAAGCGGCGGAGGGCTGCTGGACTTCAAGATCTGTTAGTGGCGTTGTTAGTGCTGTTCTTGTTAGACGTTTGGTGGGGGAGGGGACATGCCTCGAGAAACTCGGGGTCTGGCTGAGCGCTGGCGAGGATTTCCGAACTAGGAGCCATCTTGGACAGTTTAAGGGCGTGTTAGACTTGAATGGGCCATGCTGAGAAATAGGCATATGGGGAAATAAATACAGCTGTGAGCAAACTGTCTAATGAGCCTCCACGTAATTCACCACGGACATGAAAAGACCGCGTTCACCGGGCCCACCACTGGGACTAACGAACATGGCGCAACAAGGGCCCTCGGTTAAGGCCAATCAACGGAAGAATCGGTAGATTCAGCTTCGGGTGCCCACATTCCCCCGCAAACGACAAATCTGGGGAGCTGTTGATGCAACCTGCTCCAAACTCAGCTTCATCGCACGTTGCACCGCGACACTCTACCTATCTTTCCATTGATCGCAGGCTCTATCACGCTTCTAGCATGACCAAAGACCAGGCAGAACGTCCGACTCCACCTGAGACGTGGAAGGGCCATCGCGCCTGTTTCGAATGTAGACGGTATTTGAGCCTTTCCGTGGAACTTCTTGTTTGACGCACGCTAATCTATTTCAACAGAAAGAAGACAAGATGTAAGCTACGATTTACCGTTTCCGAGTGCGAGCTGACAAGGGGCCAGGTGACATGAGGAAGCCCAACTGCGGTTTATGTACAAGAACTGGCCAATCCTGCACGTTCCCAACAAAGCGAAAGACGCCTCAGAGACGTCGCCCGGAGAATCAGATTGACTCACAGAAGCTTGGTGAAGTCCAGTGTCCGCCGTGAAAATAGCTGAGTACTGACGTGTGAATCAGAGCGTCTCGTTAGTCTGCTTGAGTCACGATTGGGTGATGGGCAAGACATCGACATGCTCTTATCGCAAACAGAGCAGCTTCCGAAAGTCAACGATATACATACACCGAACTCTCTCGACAGAGAGCAGGACCAGCCTATGAGAGACGACAGTAACGATGAATCGCAATCAGAAATCGTCGTCTTGGGCACAAGCATCGTCTGTGACGATTCAACATCACCAGCATCCACTTTCCGATCAACAGAAGCCGACGCACCTACCTGGTTGGGAATACCGGTGCCTGTATTGACCGAAATTGTTCACATCTTTTTCGCAAAGACTCAAGTATGGCTTCCGCTTCTCCATAGGCCACGATTCTTCGCCCGATTCATGAAGAACGGCGTATTCGATGACAGAAACCACTCTAACACCGAAGCATTGCTGCTCTGCGGCATGTTTGCCTTAGCAGCTCGCCACTCCACAAATTCATGGTTTCACGGCATTCCAGCACCAGACCGTGGACAGGCCTTTATGGAGAAGGCCAATACATACTACGAGAAGTGCCAGTCTGACCAAACACCAAGTCTCGAATACCTGCAGGGCTGCATCTTGCTAGCTGCCTACGGATATGCCTGTGGCCCATCCCACCGCGCTTGGATTCTTGCGGGCGTTTGTATCCGATTAGCCTACGACTTAAACCTGTGCAGCATGGATGAGCAGGATGAATCAAGCGACTGGTCAGTTCTAGAAGAGCAGCGTCGTGCGTTTTGGATCACCTGGGAACTCGACAGTTTTGGCTCCCTCATGTCCAGACGGCCAAGTTCAATCAACCGGTCAATGGTGATGGTCAAGCTTCCAGTTAGTGATGAAGCATGGTTTGCAGACCGACCTGTCGAGTCACCTATTGTCGACCCAAGACCAAGTGAGGTCTGGAAACTCCTTCTCGATTCTCCGAATCAGGACCCGAGAGCATGGTTTCTCATATCCAATATTCTCATGAGCGTCGCAAGTGAATTCGCAGCGGGTCGGTTCACTTGTCAGCGGGATAAGGAGGAGCTTATTGATGCTATCACGTGCTTTTCACTTGCCATATCGCAGAGGTTTAACCTGGAGACACTAGAGCTAGAGACGTCTTCGGGTGATGCGGCAAGGCATAACTGGATTATTGGCATGCATCTCATGTTGACTTGCACCCGCACCACCATACAGGCCACCTTTAAGCCTGAAAATCCAGAGACACTACGTTCGCCTCGCCATTTATCTCGGATATTCTATCATTGGTATCCGGACTATATCCCTCTATGTCAGCCTTTCCTGGCATGCTGTCTGTTATCAGACCGAGCATACCCGTCAAAGGATATGACTGATGCTTCATATACCGGATACCATAATAGTGAGCTGGTCAGTCTGGTCTTGTCGCAGTATGCCACTGTATGGAATCTGGCCTCGGTTATAATAAGTACGTGTCGCCTGTTGGCCAACACTTTTGCATACTAACTAGAGACAGATCTGAAGGCTTCATTGTTGCGCCGTGACAAGGATAACTCATTCGAGAAGCGGTTTGCGTTATTCTTCCCTTCACGGGTTCCCAATAATCGGAAAGATGACCAGCCCATCGTAGGCGGAGGGCTCGATGTAGGGGAACTGAGAACTGAGAACATGTCAGCAGAAAGCAGTTCTGGCGACAGTGATCTGCAGCAACTTCTTCAGCCGACGGAACTGGGAGATGAGGAAACTTTGATGACAGAACTTGCCAATATGGCTGGAAGGGGATTACCAAGATACGTGCCAGGAGACACTCAACCCGATTGGAACAGCGGCATTTCTCTCAATTTTCTTGACGAGGATCATCAACATCTCAATTACCTACAGTTGTGATAGAAGTGGGACGGGACATGCTTGGGGACGCAAATGAGCTATGAGGCACATGTAGATGAATTATTGAAGTAATGGTAATGCATGTTGAATCATGTACATATGTCAATACTTTATTTCCTATGAAGGTTATTCCGAGCGCTTGAGATGCGCTGTTGGTTGTGACAGAGCTTGTCCTGAATCCGGCATAGCGGTAGTCAAAAGGGTCATAACTGCGAGCGCGGAGTGTGTGGCTAGAGCCGGTTGGAACATTTAGACCAAGTAATGTTTCTTCAGCTAATGACAATGAGGACATCTTGGCGATCCTAATCACTAGTCTCACAGAAGCTATGTACTTCGTGAATTGCCCTAGAGCTACTAAACGTGAAATCCACCCACTCCGCGACGTGACCAAGACAGCCTAGAGGTTCTGAACATGTAAGATCAATCAAGAGCTAGTGTTCTCCTGGTGGCTCACTTCTGCCCTGCTCTCGAACTGCTTCTCCTGCGTTTCTGGCGGCACGGTCTCGTCAACTTCCAGGGTCTTGGAATCAATCTCAACTGGTGCATCAATGGTTGCATCAAACTCGGATGCTTGTTCTTTGATGAAGAAGCAGGCTTCTTGGTCAGTCGAGTTTGAATGGGAATGGGTAGGTCGAACTTACCTATAAGCATGAGAGAGCAAAAGGCAGCCGAAACGATCCATGCGTTTCGAAAAGCGATCAAGTATGCCTTTTTCATACCTAAAACGGCGGCATTTGCAATTTCAGGTGTGAGGCCAGGAACAGCAGCTACTGCCTGTTTGTTCTGGGAAGCTAGCCCTTGAATAAGTGCAGGCAGAGATGAGGTAGGTAGCCCGAGTGGTAGAGCTGCCTCTGCAATATTCTTAGCTAATTCCTTGTCTAAGGCATTGTGCAGGACAGCATTGTTGATTGCTAGACCAATTGAGCCCCCTAGACTGCGAATACTCGTCATGAGAGCAGATGTGAGAGCGATAAGCTCTGGTGTTGTTGCGAATTGCGCAGAAACCATGGTCAATGGAACAATTGAAGGCAGTGCAATGCCAGGTAGGATAGGATAGATCCAGAAAGCATATCGAGGAGTATCAATCTTTGAAGTTGCCAGTAGAATGAAGAAGGCAAGAAGGCAGACAGCACCCAAGACGAGTGGTGGCCGAAGTGTCTTGTATTTAGAGGACCATAAGCCAAAGACGGGAGAGAAAACAACAGCTGCGATAAACATGATAGCAAAGTTGACACTGCCCGAAAGGAAACTGGCATCATATACGAGAGAGATTTCGAAGACGAAATAGGAGTTAGCGGCGAAGAAAGCGATACCTTCAATAAAGATAACAAATAAGGAGATGGCGAAGTTTCTGTGCCTCCATAGCTCATAGTGAAGCATACCATCCTTCTTGAACCTCGACTCATACACGATGAAGATTATCAGGATGGCAATGCTGATGATGAAGGGTGCAAGAATGTTGACGCTATCCCAAGAGTAGGGGTTTTGAGACCATGATAGGGCTATACAGAAAAGGACGAGGGCTGGGGCAAATAATGTATATCCTACCCAGTCAAGACTCTTGATCTTTTGCGATGCATTGAGGGAGACTTGAAGGTCTCGGGGCGGGGGGTTATATCCGATGAGACAGCCCAGAGATGCAAGGGCGTAACAACCGGCGGTCACATACCAAAAGATGCGGTAGTTGGAGTTGTCGCCGTGACGGAGTAGGCCGCCCCCCATGAGCAAGGCAATGAGCGAACCAAGCGCGATCGATACACTTCCAACCGCTTGTCCAATAGGTCTGTAATGCCGAGGAAGAATTTCGGACATGACAGCAACGGTGAGCGACTGGCTTCCGAAAGTGGTACCCAAGATTGCGAATCCGGCGATGAGAGTTCCTGAACTTTGAGCTCGGGACACGATGATGCTACCTGCAACGCCAGCGAGTGGCATAACAACGAGGATAGTTTTGCGGCCCCAGTAGTCAGCGACTTGGCCGATAGGAGGGTTGAGAACAACGGTGAGGATCGTGATGCAGGATGAGTACCAGACAGTCTGGCTACTACCGCCGACGGCTGCGGCCATGGTATTTGCCAAGAGACCTGTGCCGACGAGAGAAAGGAGTTGTGTGAGGTATATCATGTTGACTGCCTGTTCATTGGTTAGCTTAGAAGTGCCAGAGGTGCAAAGTGACTTACGAAAAGGCAGATCAACGTCTTGGAATGGATTCGAGCAGCATCTTGCTCAAAGGGCGCGCTGATGGAGGATTTGGAAGCCATGTTGGCGATGCGACTCAGAGACTGAACCTTGAGAAGCAAGGATATGCCAGTAGCAAAATACCGTGAGACCAGGTTTTGTTATATCGTAAGTGACAGGGAGGGCACACCCGTATTTGAATGCCGGTGGCTGGAATTCGCATGCTGCGTAATACAGTATTCTGCAAAGGTGCTGGGGCAAATAGGGGGAGTATAGCTGGCAGATTCCCCAGGTTTACCCCAGCCAGAATTGCCGAATTGAGATCTGGGGTAGCGCTGAGAGATGCCATCGGGATGGTGGAGACGGCTTTCACGGTGACCGCGGGCCCGGAGGTCAGGTCGCGGTAGGAAGACGCGCCGGCCGTTGAGCACCCCGCCTCCACTTCAAACAGCTGAGCCCTGCGTGTGATCAAGCCAAACAGAAACGTATTGGCTTCTTCAAAGTCATCGACTAAAGTCAAGATTCAAAAGACAGCACTCATATTCAGAAGATCTCCAGGGGATGGCAGTAACGCAGATGATAAAATATTAGACTGGGGCGATTGTACATGCAATTATTTGAGCAGCAGGCCTGCAAGTCTAGCCAGTAGTGTATATGCTGAAGGGCCAGTCCCTTGGTGGCTACCTATCAGCCACCTGACGAAGCGCATAGCAAGTCGGTGGACTATTCGGGTCCTATCATATGTGTAAAGGGGTTGGAGAAATAATTTCTTGGTAATCGGGATAGCGAGAAAGGGATATAGATATATGGCTTATGGGATAGTGGGGTGATGAGCGGCATTAAGTGAGATGTTCTGTATCAGATTGCGTGAATGCTGAAGACGTCGGTTGATGGTCACAAATAACGCGGCATTGATAGTGATACTGGGCACAAGGCAATGTAAGCTACGTAGCAATGCCACTTCAAAAGTCGCATGACGCTTATTGAGAAGCTAAATACTCTCCCATTCCAATGGGAATTATTGTAACTATTCTTCTCAACTTCACAGCTGTGGTCTTGGTCCCAAATCCTTCATATCCAAGGTAGTCGATAACCCCATCTCCTTCGCCATATGAGCAAACAATTGCCCCTTCTCATTCGGATCATTCAACATCTTGAAAAATGCTTCCCTCGTGGCAACGTCTTCAGGAGCAGTCGACTTCAGCCTCAACAGATTCGCAGTCGACAATGGATCCGTGAAGTTCTTGAAGACATCACGCCTGGCGTCTGCGTACTCATCGAGGACTGTTTCTGGGGCATCCTCGTTCAAAACTTGCGTCAGAGCTTTGCTCAGATGAGCGGCATCAAGTAAACCCGTAGTCAGTCCAAGTCCGCCGACGGGATTGTTGAGCTAGAGAGTATTTAGTGACGAAGGTAGCGATGTTGAAAGAGAACTTACGTGGGCAGCATCGCCGGCGAGTATGATATTACCAACGCGATATTTTGATACACATCGCTGATGAATCGTGTACGGAGCTGTTTGGAGGTATATGATCTCATCAGTATTACCTGGCAGGATCCTAGAAAGTCTGTCTTTAATGACGGGGAAGACAGCCTTGTCAGTGATTGGCTCTCCATCAGCACCCTGAGCAAATGGAACGCTGGTTGCAACCCTCCACAAATTTCTTGGTCCACGTCTCACAACGATTGCCCAATCCTCAGGATGTACAATAAAGTTACCGTTCTTCCAGCCTAACTTTTCAAGGTCGTAGAGGATATTGACTGCAATGAGCCGTATGTCTGGCCAGGTGTAGCCTTCGAGAGACTGGCCTATACACTTTCTGACCGAACCCTTACCACCATCAGCTCCGACGACGTACCGACAGTTGAAGCTGAGCTCTTGATCATCGAGCACACGCCGAGCGTAAACAGTAACTGAATCGCCATGGTCTTCAACACGAGTAAAAGCGTGGTTGAAGATGATCTCCGCATTTCCGGTATTGATCAAATGCCTGAGGAAGATCTGCGACAAGACATCTTGCCCTATCATAGCTGCGCAGAGATTGGGGTTATCAGATGGTGGAGGGGTGAAGTCTGCGAGGACTTTTGTTGTATCGTAACCGTCTCGCCAGCAGTATCCATGATCGCTCCTACAGCCGTATTCGAAAACCTCCTGGATTACTCCAGCCTTGGCGAATTCAAGATTAACGCACGGGAGCTGTCTGTGATTGGTATGTTAGCAAATGAATGGTGGTTAGATGGGAGTACCTACACTGCGGCTCGTGGACTACGGGATATTCCTTCGTCTGCCTCAAGCACTGTCACCTTGATTCCATTTTGAGCAAGGATCAAGGCTGTAAAGAGGCCGACGGGGCCTGCGCCGACGACTATAACGGTTTGGTCGGGCATTTCTGAATGGGCCGAATAACTTATGCGGGATGATGATTTAGGATGCTGCCAGAATCTAACAGGATACTATAGGAGTATTTTATAAGGCTTTTTCAAGCAAATCAAAGGCTCGTCCGTAAAGAAACACGGAGCTCATAAAACTTCACGAGATCGGATCGGCATATCGGTGCTTTCATGGCCGTGGAAGCCGGCCTTCTGAGTCGCCGCCCATTTTGGCCGGGATGCCGTCCCCACTTATCCGATGGCTTCATCAATCGTCGCCGAGGCCAGTGTCTTCTCGCCACTGGAGTCAACGGAGGGAGGATCCAGTCACATGTTACCGTAGTTCGATGAAAATTGATGCCACTGCGAGCAGTGAGTCACTAGTGCCCATAAATGTTCCGCTGTATCCTCCTACCTTCAAAGGTTTGGGGGTGATAAATCGGGGTAGACGCGACAAACTGAAGGGGCGCGCTTTCGGACTCTGAGATCAATCATGTCGGCATACATGGGCACTTTCGTTCGTTCGTTCAGTCGTTCGTTCCGTTTAAAACGTTTATGCATGTTAAATCGTTTAACCGTTTAAGGGTATCCTAAAAC
>JABEEM010001304.1:0-48796 GCA_013363185.1 Fusarium secorum
AACGGTTTGCCCATGTATGCCCCTCACTCTTGGCAGGTGCATTGCCATGCATGGACAGGAGAGGAAACATCATTTTTTTATTGCAGTGTTTGAGCGTCATAATCATGAAAGAACAGATGGCGCATTGGGGATCAGGAAACCGGGCAACATACCAGGAGTATTCGGAGCAAATAACTAAGTTTAAAAAATACTAAACCCATTTCAGAAAGATTACCCGGTAATAACACAAGAGGAGCAATGCCCAGAAGCTAATTGCATCCAATCGCGAACTGTTTGGCAGCTCATTAACAAAGGTCCCTCAACAGCAACCGTGATGTCAAAATCGCATCAGAAAACATAACCAATGACCCCCTTCACATCACCTCCGGAGTCGTCCTCCGGTCCTTTCAATGTTCATTTGCTACCATCCTACAGTACGACGTGGCATCGCCTGTCCCGTTCGACATTAGATTATCTGACCCTTAGCGGATTCCGGAGAGGTGCGGAGTTCAGGGTAACTCTGACATCTGACTTTTTGCCCCTCAATTGGCTGATATGAGCTCCTTTCAGCTCAAATGCCGACTCTGGAGCGGGGGAGGTCGACACAGTGAGAACAAACCATCTGATCCTCTGCGCAAGCGAACCGCAGCAAAGATGACACCGTACAACACACCAAACAAAGTCATCCGCCCGTTTTGTCCTCTGTTTAGCGTGCAGTAGGTAAATGAGGGTTGCAACTCTTTGAGACGAAATCATTTATAATCAGTGTTGCAAGCAGGACGGGGGACCAGTCTTATCTATCAATCGTAGACAACCACGGCACAGTGGCCAAGCCGCCATGCAAGGAACTGTGGAAACGGGCTTACAGTACTGTCACGCCAGGTTGCTGCGAGGGACAGTAAGTACAGTGTCCGAGCGGGTGAGACGTCTCAAGGTTTGAGAGGGAAAAAAGCAAAGGTAAACAAGGAAGTAAGGTGGGGGACTTTGGCTGGACAGTTGCGATAACTGTGTAAGAAACTGTTGGTCAAAAGTTGAGATGGAGGGCTGAATGAATTGGCATGCTGAGAGACATCGGATTTCCTTTTCCCCGTTGTGAAAATGCTGTCTTGTTGGTGATTTTCAATGGCCCATGAAGCCACTCGGTAGGTTTCCTCCGGATCCGCGGATGGACCCTGAATCAGGGTCTCTGGCTCTCTGCACAGTCCAGACCAATCGCGTAGTGATCTACAAGGGTTCCTCTGGGGCGATCTTCGCTCTAACTTTAGCAAGCGCCTCAGAAGGGTATTAGTACCGCCTCGACCCCTAACCTCTCCCTTGAACTTAGAGATCGGATTTCCCCTCTCCTCTCAACTGCCCCCTTCTCAAATGTGTCCCGTTCCTGTTGCATCATGAAACACCGACAGCAGACACTCGCCAAGACGGCAAAGCCAATTCGGCGCCGAAGAGATCGTGCTCACCATCCTTGTCCCGTTGATCTCCCGGAATCTAGCCTTTTCCGGCCCCGACGATGTTCCTTACTTTCGCTGAGAAAATCGCCTCGACACGTGAGTTCCCTAACTTTTTAGGCGTCTTTGTTGACCCGTTGCCGGTGACACAGACTAACCTCTTCCAGATCCGACCTAGCATCCAGGACGTCCAACGGAATGGTCTACCTCTTTGTGAGGTTGCTTTGTTTCAAAATGCAGCTATTCCGAGTCCCTTGGCTGCGAAGCCAGAGAGAGATACTCATCTCCAATTGAAGGTTGCTTCGCGCACTTCATCTCTCAGATCACCTGCCGCGTCGGCACGTTCTATCCGGTCAAGGTCTACTAGAGCCAGTCTCAAGGATACCTATGAAGCCCGCACGTGGCGTAACAGGCTGAGGCGACATTCGGTATGTCATTCATTTCCATCAGAATGTCATTTTTTCATTCTAATGAAATCAGCAGAAGTCACCAAGAACACATGAGCCAACTCCATGCTGCACCTCATGCTTCATCAAAGAGACTCCAATGTGGCGCGAAGGCCCTTTCGGGTCTCATACTCTCTGCAACGTCTGTGGTCTTCTCTACGCCAAACGTGAAGCTCGAAGCCGATTATTTCTTCTTCAAAGAGACATCGCGCGAATGTCGCAATTTTCTTAATTCGTTGATCCGTGTTCATGTTCCCGCCATGCATGAGCATGCGTTCAGCACGGCTTAACTTTCTTTCTGCAAGTGATATTTTTCTAATGTTTCGTTATTTTTGGGCTCGATCTCGACGTTATACATGCCACCGGGATCTGTGAGTGATGAGGCATGGTTTCTATACCCCGGCGCAGGATTGGGAAGGCATTTTGTGAGACTCGGCTGGCTACTGAAGTTTTGTGTCAAAATGGCGTTCTCGGTTGTTTATTATCATGTTGGATTTAGCGCAGATACCGCAGTCACAGTTATGCATTGGAATTGAACTTTTATGCAGACAACATCTAAAGTCGACTTGGATCCTTTGAATCGTGGTCGGAAAACTGCAGTCAGGTCAACTCAACAGTTGTGAAATTAGTCCAAGTCTCCATGAACCAACGCTTCTAAGATTTAAAGAGCCCAAAAATGAGAGGCGCGAAAAACATCGAATTGGACGCCATTATCCTACATCATGGCTTTACCAGGCACGGGAGATATAACCATGGAACAGTTATGGGATGAAGCAGCAGAGCGATTTCTTGCTCGCACCGGCAAAGGCCTGGACCGTAAGCCTCCAATGACAATAGACGACGTGCGAAAACAGATAGAGTCGCGAACAGATCCAACTGCAGATATTGACGCCGCAAATACGCTGAAGCACAAAAAGTACATAGGCCTGAATATCCTTGAATGCCTGTAACTCCTCGGTGGTATAGCTACACAAAGTGCCAGCGTGGTAACCATGATTCGATCCGATTGAACCTTCGAGCCATTGACACCTGAATAGGTTTTCCAACCGGCAAGTGTGGTGTTCAACGCCATGAGAATACTTATGGAAGCCCCCAAAAAGATACGCGACTTTCATGAAGCAATTGAAGAGGTCTTTTCTGTCGTGGCTCCGTCTCTGAGTCAATTTAGGATCTATGAACGAATCGAGCAGTTCAGGAAAATTGACACGACTTGACTCGTGCAATTCATATCACCATGATCAGCCTAGCTGATATTTGCGCCTTGGCCATAACACTTAAAGACCCCAATAGCAAATGGAGCAAGTTCAAGTCCAACGTCAAGAAGGCATTGCTAGACGATGATTCGGGGCTCAGCGTTGAACTGAGGAAGTTCAGACAGGCCATCCATGGACAACAGTCCATCGAGGCGACTTTGACATCAGAAGTTGTTCTGGAAGGCAGGCACAAAGTATCGATTATTCTTGCAAAGGTTTTCGAGACTGGAAAGTGGACCGAAGCGATTGCTAGCACAATCACCACTTTATAGCAGGCGAGACCAAGTGAGCACAAGACACCACGAAAAAGGCATACTTGTCTAAGATCAAAGAAAAACTTTGTATTGATGACAAGGAGCCCGAAATAAACACGGAAATGTTTAAGAGACTATGCGATCCAAGGGTCGAGAATAGCGGGAGCTGGCTTGATGACGAGGAAGCGTATACTTCGTGGGCCGATGCGAATGCCGTCAAAGCGAGGCCTCTACTACTACTCCTCGGTGAGAAAAACACCGGGAGATCTGCAACGGTCTCAGCAATTGTCTAGATGCTCAAAGCCAGATATAAGATACCGACAGAACGGTCTTCCAGGGTTCTCCTAGCCTGGTATTTCTTCCCTTCACTATCGGACAAAGCTGATAAGGGTGATCCGACCCCAGCCAGAACAGCTCTGAAGCATATTGCTTTACAACTAGCTGAGCAAGACATGACGCTTGCCAAGAGTATAGCTTCCATCTGTGAAGAGGAAGATAATGGTACTTACTTCACGGACGTGAGCTGTGAATTGCTGTGGAAGGACCTGAAGCTGGGACAGCCACGGGGAGATACGGTGTACTACTTCATATTCGATGGAGTTGAAAAACTATCGAAGATGCATGCCGATGCCGGTACACAGTTCTTTGGTGTTATCAAGGAGGCTAGCCACCCACCTTCTACAGAAAGCGATCCGAGCAGGATTCGGCTCCTGGTTAGTGGCAGAGGTGACGCAGTCAAGGCACTCGGAGGTTTCGAAATACCAACAATCAACATGGCGAAATCCAACGGTTCAGACATTGAATCGTATACCCAGAGGGCGATGCGCAAATACGATATATTTCAAGGCAACGACTCGAATGACGAAGCAAGCCGGAAGAAAATCAACGATAAACTGATAGAGATGGTGGGCGGAAGTTTCTTCAAAGTCCAGTCAACACTAGACAGAATCAAAGACCTGGTAGATTCAGGCGGACAGGAATCGGAACTAGATGATCTATTGACAGAGTCTGACTGGGGCTGCGATGTTCTTGAAAGCGACCACAATTCCTGGAGTGTCATGGACGTGTTACAGAGGTCTAGCACAATCTTACCAACAAGCTGGAAAACTGAAAGACGCCTGTGAATCACAGAAGAAGGCGTTGGAGATTCTGTACGATCTGAAAGAGCCTAACCCTGACGATATCTGGGTAACGAATATGGATCTTGGAAACTGGTATTTCGAACTAAAGGAGCCGGACTAAGCAACCGTCTACTACGAAAAGGCTCTAGAGGCTAAGCAGACTGACGAGGAATCTTACCGCATACTGGAAGCCAACCTTACATCGCAGTCTAATGAGCGCACATTGGGCCTTGTGGAATCCATGGGTCATGAGACGTCTACGAAGGATGGTATTAGTCGCCTAGGCTCTGCACTTCTACTCATGGCAACGGATGAAGACACTTACGAAAGGTACTTCACCAGTCTTCTCTCGTTGACTGATTCTAGTGATGGGATGCTGGGGATGGTTCTGAGTGCCATGGACGAAGCCATTCAGCTCGCAGCTGATAAGGAGCTTTTATTCGAAAGAAGCGCCTTCGACTTTACAAGGACCTTGCACTTTATTATTACGGCCATGAAGCTGATGAGAATCCACTCACCTCTGCTGTCAGACTTTGGGAGGAGTGTCACTCTGATGCGAGAAAGGTGATTGAAGAAGCCGGCACTTACGTACAGTGGAAATGGATGTGGTTGGGTGGCCAGGTCATCAGTGATATAGTCTGCCATTACTTCAAAGAGGCAACGGCAGCAAACACTGAGGCTTCAGCATTTGAAAAGCTTGGTGAAATCACTATCGGTCACAGAATCTCGTACGATGACAACCGGGTATCCCCAGCCGAGTCTTACCTGGGAGCCTATGAGACCCTACAAGGGAATTCTACTGCAGCAAGACACATCGAAGATGTTGGCTTGTGATGCAAGCCATAAGTGGCTTCATGTTCCGCGACGGAACCCGAGACAGAGCACAGGTCTGCGGGATGGGACTGCCATGATGGGAGGCGAAACTGTTGATGGTCGACAAGTTGGAGGGCAGAGAGTTAAGATCAAGGAGTGGTTGTTTGAGCACGATTTGGAAGGAATGGGATATCGAGTAGCATCGCTCAGTTTGATTTGTAGCCCATTTCCCGAAGACACATTCTTTTGAGCTCCGCTGCAAGGATATACGTAAAGAAAAACCGAACCCGATCGCTCACAACAAGGATGCGAAGGCGCGATGGTTTAAAAAGTTTATACGATGGAGAAATATCGCGGCCCGAAAAAGATACGCATCCACTTTGCAAGCACGCAATTTGAGTTCGCCATGTCGTTTCCCATTGATCCCTGACAGATACTCCGCAAGAAAAAACCTTTATGTGGCTGATACTCATGAGGTTCAGTGGCAGTTCACGCCACGAGATGTTTTGAGTATCGACACGAAACTTTGTTGTTTTGGAAGTCAACAAACATCACGAGACGTATGTGGCTTTCTCAAATGTTTTCATCGCATCAACGATATTGAAGATTGCTCTGCCCGCATCTGGATAAATAATAGACCCTTGGGAGAAGTCCCTGCAAACAAACCCTGAGCGTCTGGATACTCTTATCAATTGTATCTCTTAGCTGCTCCATCGGCGGCCCGACAACCCACACGACCCCATACGACCTGACCAGGACAAACATAGGCATTGAGCCCGCCTCGTCCGAACGGATCTGCAATCGTGCTTTTATAAGATGGCTTCCCAATCTTCTGTCTCTCAAAGCGCATCTGTCGACCCATCACAATCCAACGCAGACATGGCTTCCAGTTCGGAAAAGGCCGTGACAGGTAGTGACATCCAAGCGACAGACAAGAGAGAGGATGTTACTTCCACGGGATCCCTCAAGAATGAGTCCGTGAGCGGGAGAGCCCAGATCTTGGGTGCAACTCCGGAGGAGATTATCGAGGCAGAGGAGCATGCGCGTACGATGGACTTGGATGAGACAAGAAAGGTGAGAAGACCCAATTTTGATCGATAAAATTCGCTAACATCGATCCAGCGCGCTGAAAACCTGGTTTACCTTCATGAGCACGACCCCAACTTCAGCTCAGAATCCATCATCCGTATTCAAGAATTCCTAAGCAACGAAGATATCTTCGTCAATCCTCATAACCACTCAGATCTCATCTCAGACATCAAGACCGAGATTTCACTCGTCACTATCAACTCACCCTACGCAGAAGTCCGCGCCGTAGTAAGCAACAAGGACGACCCCTCAACACCAGCTGGAACGATTCGAGCCTGGACCATCGGCCTCTTTTTCGTGATCGTGCAGAGCTTCGTGAATCAGCTGTTCTCAGTGCGACAGCCGACTATCCGACTTCAGGCACCCGTCATTCAACTCCTCTCATTTCCGCTGGGTAAAGCTTGGGAGAAATGGCTACCGGTTGGCGAGTTCACGCTGTTTGGTCATAAGTTGCAGCTCAATCCTGGAAAGTTCAATCAGAAGGAGCATATGCTGATCTCAATCATGGCGAATGTCTCGACGAGTTTGCCTCATTCTCGATATATTATTTTCACCAGTTGGTTGAAGAAGTACTTTGACTTGCCATTTGCAGCCGATTTTGGCTTTCAGATCTGCCTCTCGGTGAGTAGAAACTGCAACATAATTTTCACTGAGATTTACTAACGGTAATAGCTGGCTATGAACTTGCTAGGCTTCGGTCTTGCTGGGTTGGCGCGACGTTTCCTAGTCTACCCGTCATTCTGTATCTGGCCTCGCTCCCTCGCAACCATCGCCCTCAATCAGAGTCTACACAATGGTAAGCCCTCGGAAGCCGCACATTTAGTGTCAAGTTGACTGACCGCCGAAGAATCTGGAAATGCAAGCGTCCTTGGTCCTTTCAAGAAGATGTACACCATGTCCCGGTACCGCTTCTTCATGCTCTCTTTCGCCGCCATGTTCGTCTGGTTCTGGTTCCCCGACCTCATCGCCTCAGCCTTGTCCCTGTTCAACTGGCTTGCGTGGATTTCGCCCAACAACTTCACCCTGACAGCTATCACTGGTGTATCCAAAGGCCTCGGTTTCAACCCTCTTCCGACATTTGACTGGAACGTTGCCACTTACTATATCGATCCTCTTTTGGTTCCCTTCCATGTCACTGTCAACATGTTCCTTGGTGCCTTGTTGGGCGGTATTACCATCATCGCGATGTACTGGAACAACACGTACAATACTGGATATCTCCCCATCAACACAAACACCATGTTTGATCACACTGGCGCCAAGTACAACGTATCTTCTATATTGGATGATCGTGGACTGCTCGATGCAGACAAGTATCAGGCTTACAGCCAGGTCTACATCGCTGCCTCATCCATCACATACTAGTAAGCTCTTCTCTTGGCTCGTAACACACATGTCACTAACAAGAATAGCATCTACTTCTTCGCCGTGTATAGCGCGATTATCTCATATGCTGCTCTGTATCACTGGAACGACATCAAGCTTGGTTTCGTGTCGCTTTGGCAAAGCTTCAAGAAGAATAGCAAGATTAATGAGTTCAAGGATGTTCACACTAAGCTGATGGAGCAGTACACAGAGGTTCCAGAATGGTGGTACTTGATACTCAACGTAAGTTCTCTAGCGAAGCATAATAGCCTTGACTAATGCGATTTAGGCTGTTGGAGTTGCGTTCGGCATTGCCTCTGTAGCAGGATGGCCGACCAACACCAGTGTTGGCACCGTCTTCTTCGGTCTTGCTCTTGCCATCCTATTCACTATTCCCACTGGAATTATCTTTGCCACTACTGGCATCGAGGTCGAGTTCAATGTCCTCGCTGAGTTTATCGGAGGAGCATGGCAGCCCGGTAATGCCTTGGCTGTAAGTATCCGACCACCCAAGACCCTAACCTTGGCATCTAACATTGGTAGATGAACTTCTTCAAAGGCTTTGGCTATGTGACAGTCGCTCACGCCCTCGATTTCGCCAATGATCTGAAACTTGGTCACTACCTCAAGATTCCTCAGCGCCAGACCTTCTGGTGCCAGACTGTAGCCAGTAAGCAACACTGCAGCACTTCTTTGTTCGCCTCAACTGACGGTCAATAGCTATTGTCTCCGCGTTTGTTTGCACCGCAGTCATGAACTTCCAGATCCTCAATATCCCCGACATCTGCCAGCCTACGCAGAAAGATCGCTTCACTTGTCCCGGTGTTGAGTCTTACTTCACTGCTGCCGTGCTCTTTGGCTCTCTCGCACCTCAAAGGGTCTTTGGAGAGGGCGGCATGTACACAGCTCTACTCGCTGCGTTCCCAGTCGGACTGGCCTTCCCCGTCATCTACTACTACGCGACCCGCAAGCTGCCCAAGACGCATTGGCTTACAAAGCTTCATCCCGTCGTCATCTTCAGTGGCGGCCACATCTGGTCTCCCTACAACCTGGCCTATGTCTGGCCGGCTGTCGTTCCAGGATGGATCTCTTGGGTCATCGTCAGAAAGAGATACCTTCAGTTCTGGGGAAAGTACAACTATGTCCTTTCAGCGGCCTGGCAGACTGGAATTGCTCTCGCCGCGGTGGTCATCTTTTTCGCCGTGAGCTACCATGGCGCGTCGATCAACTGGATCGGCAATAGTGCAGACAGCGGTTGTGAAGCTGAAACCTGCACCAGGCTCAAAGTTCCCAATGGAACCTTCTTTGGTCCTCAGCCAGGGACCTTTGCCTAAATATGTTATACATAACCAATTATACAGCGACAATTGAATAGAAGATGTTTCAATTTTAAACACGATATATAGGCAATATTGAGTACGTGGCTGTGCCGCTGATCCCACGACAGCATCATACCCGTATTCTAGGCAGCACTCGCTTTAGCACTTCCACTGCCTATTCTAACGCCTAGGATGCAGATCCCCAACACTCAATTCAGTTGTTGTATGAAAATGCCACATTTCTCTTTTTCTTTAATAAAGAAGGTATCTCTGATATAACGCCGTATTTTTGCACTTCGCTAAAATGGTTTATCTGCCGCCTAGCCAACATAGCGATTGCCTCAAATGCTATCTTGCCACTCCGTTCACAGATGACGAGCTGAAAGCTTTCAAGTCAGCTTTTGAGCTTGGCGCATACTACAAATCCGCTGCAATGATGCAGATCAAAATTATCCATGCACCGGGCGATTATTTGGGTAAATCGCATTAATACATGCGTGCGAAAGAGACCGAAGCTGGCAACACGGATCCATTCATCGTCGTTGACGATGAAGCTAAGAGCAGACGCGCAGTTTGGTACATTGACCAGTTCGCCGCGGAAGACCAGGTCGAAGATGGCACTGCTGAGAGCACAGATGTTGTTATGAAGATCCTTATCCAGACCCAGGGTTTGGCTATCAGCCATATAAACTACGCCATTGCCAATTCGAGCATTGAGGAAAATATTGATAATTGCTCCGTGGAACTGCCCCTCACCAACGACTTTTATCAGCTCGACCCGCAAGATTGTGGTGGTCCAGACTTTGAGTATCAGCAGCCCCAGCAGGATGTCTGGGTCATTGCTGAGCCTGGAGAATTCGAAGAGAGCACTGATTCGGAGCTGTTGAATGACTTTTCGCCTCGTCCGGATAAGGTGGTTAGGCTGAAAGAGAATGCTGCTGAGTCTGTAGGGTTGGTCAGCTCTTGGACGATCCTCGGTGATGCGAAGCCTATTGATCTGGCTCAAAAAGAGTTTCCCGAGGGGAGTGTTGTTTTGCAGCAAAAGTGTAAGCCCGGCTTTCCATGGCCAGCGGACTCACTGTAGGCGGAAGATAATCCGTCAAGCGGAATGGAGACATATGACTGAGCTTAAATCAGCACAGAGAACTCAATGACTTTTGATAGGCTTTTGCAACCACCAATGATATGTAATTACGCGCTTTAGCTCCGCCCTTCGAGTGATCGTAGCTTATCGCAGATGTTATTCCCCACGATGTCGGAACCGAGCATATCTCGACTAAGATAAGCGGGACAGACAAAGACGATCTTTTCCCAGTACGCACCTTATCATCAGTCATTCTTAATCCTGCGTTACGCTTTCCTACATACAGAAAGTGCATCCCAGCCGTTGAATGGATCTAATTTCCCAACGGAGCAATTTTTGGAGAATCGCGGTGGGGAGGAATGGGTGAATCATCAGCTCCGCACCAAGACGATCAGATCCGTCATGAATGATAAATAGTTTGCAACTTCGTCAATAATTATTTTCATCTGATTAACAACGGTTCTCAGATTATAATCATGTCTTCTGCTCCCCACCCGCTATGCCCGCTGACGGGCGACGAGATTCAGGCTAGCGCACGCTTGATCGAGAGCGTTTGGCCACAGTCTGTTTCGCTATCTTTTAAGGTTATAACGCTCAGCGAGCCACCGAAGGAGAAGCTTGCACCGTATTTGGTAGCGTTCGACAACGGAACTTCCCCTTCGCCGCTTGAGCGTTTGGCTTTTGTTGCGTATTATATCCGTGGAACAGTGAGTTGACCCCACTTGGGTCACTACCATGCATGATCTGACAGTCACAGGATATTTTCCATGAAGCCATTGTCAGCCTGACTACAGGAAGAATTGAGAGTAATGTGAAGCTTGGGCCTAACGTTCACGGGAATGTTGACTATGATGAGGCTCAGAGGGTTGAGAAGCTTGCGCTTGAGGATCCGCAGGTCTTGGCTGAGCTTGAGAAGCTAAAATTGCCGGAGGGGACCGTTGTCTGTGCTGATCCCTGGATTTACGGTAAGCCCATTGATACGTGGTGAGATGGAGTAAGAATTGACATGCATAGGGTCCGACGGAGTTGAGGATGATGTCCGTATATACCAGGTCTTCCTGTACATGCGAGACCCCGCAAACTCTGGCGAAGCTGATTCCAACCACTACGCATTCCCCTTGCCTGTATCGCCAGTCATTGAATGCGTCAACTACAAAGTCATTCGAATTGATGTGCTTCCTACTGGCGCTGATAACACTATCAACCCATTGGCACCCTATCAACCCAAGCCAGCGAATGAGTATATCCCAGAAACCCAAGAGCTGCGAAAGGATCTCAAGCCACTGCATGTAAACCAGCCAGAAGGCCCAAGCTTCAATGTAACCCCAGTTGGTGAGACCGGAAACGTTATCTCGTGGCAGAAGTGGACCTTCTTCGTCGGTAAGTCTGATATCTTGACGTACTTAAATGATCACCAAGCTGACAGAAATAGGCTTTAATCAGCGTGAAGGAATGGTGTTGTACAACGTCAAGTATGACAACCGTCCCTTGTTCTACAGACTCTCCCTATCAGATATGGCCGTTCCCTACGGTGATCCACGACACCCGTTCCACAAGAAGTCAGCATTTGACTTGGGTGATGCCGGTGCTGGTGCTACAGCAAACAACCTCAAGCTAGGCTGTGATTGCTTAGGCAGCATTCAGTACCTCAGCGGTGTGATCTGCGATGATCAAGGTAGACCGCTGCCAATGGAGAACGTTATTTGCATTCATGAGCAAGATGCTGGTATTGGATGGAAGCACACCAACTACAGAACTGGAAGAGCTGCTGTTGTACGAGCACGTGAGCTTGTGCTGCAGTCTATCATCACAGTTTCGAACTACGAGTATATCCTCATGTTCCTGTTCAACCAAGCAGGAGAGGTCACATATGAAGTCCGTGCCACGGGTATCCTGTCTACGCAGCCGATTGACCACGAGCTGGACAAGACAGGAGTACCTTTTGGAACTGTCGTACACCCTGGTGTCCTGGCAGGCGTCCATCAGCATATTTTCTCCTTACGAGTTGATCCCATGATTGACGGCCATACAAATCAGCTGGTATATAGTGAAGCCCACAGAATACCGCGTGATCCCCACCTGAACCCTCATGGTATCGGCTACGAAGTTGTTGAGAAGACCGTTGACAAGACAGCTGGTTTGGATATTGACTATGACCTTAGTAGGGTCTACAAGATCACCAACCCGAACTCCCTCAACCCCATCAATGGCAAGCCAGTTGGCTACAAGATTATGGCTCCCCCTTTCCAGAAGCTCATGGGCGATGAAGACAGCTTCTTGCATAAGTGTGCTGAGTTCGCAGACCACAATATTTATGTCACCACACACCGCGACCGCGAACTGTACGCGGGAGGATGGTACACTAACCAGTCTCGCGGAGGCACAGGCGTGAGAACTTGGGCAGAACGGAACGAATCACTAACACCGGAGTCTGATATTGTGCTCTGGGTGCAGTTCGGTATCAACCATATCCCACGCATCGAAGACTTCCCTGTCATGCCAGTCGAGATTCTCAAGGTGCATCTCAAGCCCGTCAACTTCTTCACCAAGAACCCTGCGCTGGATGTGCCTCCTAGTGAGCAGAGCGTGAACCAGAGCACTCTTATTGAGAGCAAGAAGGCAGAGGTTTCCGACAGTTGCGGATGCGATACGTCAAATGTTCTTTCAAAGCTGTAGTTTGAGATTTTAGTAAGAGATGCCTCACCGAGTTATGACATGAATGAAGCAATATTAATATTATTCGTTTACTACTGAGCCGATTATGGATAAGGCCCTATGCGTTCGACATGAACTGTTGTTTCTTCTGATATTTGTATCCCATCCAATCCCTCGTTTACTGTCGGCGGAGGTGTTTGATGTCTCCACGGACTAGAAATTGTGATCTCTGTGCCGTAACTCCACCCAGCATGTGAAGCCTCAATGTCGTATCCCGCTGGGATATCATCGTTCATTACGAATTCACACACGGAACTTGAGCCGTTTTGTACTGATGCTTTAGTGCCGCGGCTGCCCTTGATGCCGTATTCTGGTGACAGGGCTGAGTCGACGACTGCGCGCTTACTTCTGTGAGAGGCGAGGAATGAAGAGGGGACAATCTTCCGAAATACGGGCCGCAGCATTGGTAGCGAAACTAGAGAACATCAACTGAAGTTTGCAATATTGGGCCGGTGTGATATACTCGAAACATTGGCGAGATTGCATTCTGCTGCAGCCAAAGACCCGTGGTAGCCGATCTTGAGGGCGATTTCTTTTGAACTTGGATTGAACTCGAAGGAATTGTGGATGACAAGAATCGACAAAACACAAACACTGTTCACATATTAGTCCAGGGCACGAGGTATCACATACGGGGAACACACAGAGTACCGAGGCCGAAGAGGGCCATGACAGCAAGTTTTTGACCAAGCGGAAGATGCATTTTGATGACTTCAATCAGCGGGAGAACAAGAATAACAATATCCAGAACAGCATGCGTAAGACCAGTGGAGAAGAAATAGATATTGCTCGTGACATGGCAATGGGTTGTTCGGCGGGCAAGATCCCAGTAGGCTGACGTCGGCATACATGACAGTGTCAAGAGGAGTATTCGGACGATGAACCATGCGACACAAAGCACGAAGACAACTTGGATTGCGATGCGTGAACTAGAATATTTGAAGAGGCGCCAGTAAAATGTCAAAATGGAGAATTTGGCGAAGCCGATGCCGATAGTATACGTCAGGCTGCTGAGCCAAATGAGGAGGTATGATCGTTCGAGTCGTTCTTCTTCGGTGAGATGGGACGGGCCATATTTCAGCGGGCGACCGAGCCCAAAGTCGAAAAGAACTAAAGACGCATTTATTTATCGCAATTGA
Organism: Fusarium secorum; assembly: GCA_013363185.1. NCBI lineage: Eukaryota > Fungi > Ascomycota > Sordariomycetes > Hypocreales > Nectriaceae > Fusarium > Fusarium secorum. Next base: position 14,023 of record JABEEM010001304.1, read on the forward strand.
TGCAGTTCGAGTGGGTATCTTCTTACAGACAAGATTGTCAATCGAGTACGCGAGAGCTCCAATCTATGCATCAATTGTCAGCCATCCTTTCTCCCAGTGGCAAAACGTTAAGCATAACGCACAAACGCAACGACCGCCAACCAATCATCAATCCCATAACCCGCCCTCGTCGACCGTCTCGCCAAGAGTCTCAGCACTAGCACCAGCGCAGCGAGGGGCAGGGTAATAAAGATAGAAGCATAGACATTCGGTCTATAATCCGCTTCCATCGTGCATCATCAAAGACAGCAGGCTCAGCCCAAAAGAAGAAGAAGAAGAAGAAGAAGTTTAGAAGGAAAAGAGAAGGGATGGGGGAGGGGAGATAAGACGAAATGGACTTTGTCTCACATGGAACCAGTCAGCTTGGGCGAATGATTCAAGTGAGGACGCGCTAATGGGCTCGATGATGCTATCCTGGTTGCGCTAAGGGAACGGTTCGCGGGGGAAAGGAGATGCCGGTGCGGGGGGAATTGTCCGTTGGTGTTTTTACTGGTGAAGGGGAAACGCTTTGACTTTGTTATGACTGTGGTATTGTCTAAGGTCGCTATTAGTGTGAACATTATTTGTCGGGTCACACGGGTTCAACGTTTGCCAAGACCCTTCAGCACTCGTGCTTAATTTCCAGAAGTTGCGGAGCGTCAATCTTAGGCTGTTGATCCCTCATCACTGAATCGAATGTCCTGACAAATACATACTGAACCGCATTTTCTCCATCGAGGAATCACTAGCTTCTGCATCATCACTACGTAGTCTGGTCGAGACTACTATCCCTAGCAAGGCTCATCACTCTTCAGGGCAATAAAACATGCTCAGCTTACCAGGTTCATGACATGTCAGAATATCTCGACGAAACAAGCATAGCGTCGCTTTTCAGCTGCAACGTCGCAAAATTGCTTACATTGCGACCAGCAAATCCCAACGAAAAGAAAATCTCACGGGCATCCAGGGTAACTCATGACTGGTGAGGTGTCCAGGCAGCTGGGGTTGTTCAGTCGACAACGCAAAAGAGCCAAAATAATTGAAGTATGGCACTTCTTCAATCGATGAGAAACCCTTGGTTGATCCTCCTATATAAGGAGCGAGGCATACTCAGAAGTATGAAATCGTCCAGCCTTCACGATAATTGGCCTTTCACCTCCTGTCTGTTAGGCGTATTTTCATGAGTGCTTTTCAGAAATACCTCACAGACGATAGCAACTTGGATAACCTTATACTAGGAACAGCTTTTAATTCATGCCTAATGATATTTTGTGCGACGGTATATGCTCATATGGTTTTGCCTTCGTACCGACACCTGCGCGTCTTTGAAGCGTCAACCTTATACATAGTAACATCAGGCTATTCAACAACATATATCATCGGCCACCTCTAGAATATAAGTTGCACAATATCGAAGATTGGAAAGAAGCATGAGAGACTAACGATGCTGACTTGAGCGAATATCTCGAGTTGCTAGAATTGTGAACACCAGCAAGCTGGTCGTGGATTGCGCCACAATATTCAGATGACACCTTGTACATTGTTGCAGCATAGAAAACTTCTGCGATACTTATACTAGCCTCAAAGCAATATTTGAGAAAAGAAAAGCGGGCAAGCACGTGAGAAATAGACATTTAACGTCTACTGTACGGGTGGGTAATTGGTATGCTGCCTGGGGGGTGTTTACGAGAGTGACATTTCCAGATGCCAGACCTGATAACTGGTGGTTGGAACGAGCACCTTGGCCCAGACAGTCAGTGGCTGGAATAACCCGAGAAATATTCGAAAAGACAACCATATGCATGATCTTAGCAACCCTGGAGGGGCGAGACTAATCTCAACATAGGACACGCAAGCGAAACTGAGCCCTGAAGGCGATGGGTAGTAGAAACGAGAACAACGTGAGCTCTTCTACTCAATCTCGAAAGGGCTTGGATTTATCATCTCTCTCGTCGTCTTGTTTCTACTCGCTAGCCAGAAAGGCTGTAAGATGATCACTGGATCCAAATTATTCTGTGGCATAGCTGAAATTGCTGACCGACTTTCTCACGATTCCAGAGCTGAGGGTTTTCCAAGTCGTATTGGCTGGGCTACCAGCCTCAGCATAGTAACAAGGAGGGCTTTTGGAAAATAGTCATCCAGGCTCCCCTCAAACCACAGAGCGTAACCAAAGTCCCATTAGCCGCCAGGTCCGAAGATGCCGAGGAGAATAGTTCAATAGTAAGACCAATGGCCTAGGGAACCATACTCACCCTTCCGGAACGCGCGCTAGGAGGGCCTCAAAAATACCAGCTGGCCTGGGCTCTTTGCGTGATTTGCTACTACAATCAAAGTGCCCAACTCGGTGAGCATATTATACAGTTCGAGAAAGGCTTAGCCATTCGATACTTGAGGATGGCGCAATCCAAATTGGAAAATGGCCTTATGGATTGAGACATCTCCGCCCAAAAACGGTATGGGTAAGCTTCAATGCCGAGCTGAGAACCCCTGCTCGACTGCCAATCAGATCAACCACTTGCTCTTTCAATTTCCAGTTCGTAATCCGGCAGCTGTGGCGGTCTCGGCCCGCACCGTTTAGTCTCCCCATCAGTATGGAAAGCAAGTCCAGATTTGATGTCACCGACATGATCATCGTCAACTATACTCGAATAATCGTGAGGTTCTATGACTCTATAGTGTATTCAGCTTACCACCAGAATTATGCAGGACGATATAGCGTCATGCAGTTCTGTTCACAAGCGCTAGAGGCAATATCACCTCAGCCCATGGCTTCATCGGGAAGCCTTTTCGTCGTCGGTGTGACTAGAAACACGGCAATATTTGCTCTCAACCTTGCAATGTCACGATCTTTAGACATTCACGGTTAGATTACGCCCTCATGGCCCATGAAATGGCCAGCTGAAAGTAAGACAGACATTCTTCAGCGGCGACAGAGCATGAAGGCTAAACCATCTGGGGATTGCTTCGCCGTCATCTAAGCGCCCGACAATGAGCAGTTATGTGATTGAATGGCACTCAATCCTGTTGTGATACTTCCAGTGTATCTTGAGCACCCCAGCTCTAGCTTCGAGCCATGGGACAGAATCTATAAAAGCTACGAGATTCCCTGACCTGGAACACATAACCATCCTCATCAAACTCACTAGATCTCCTCAAGAACCAACAACAACAACAACAACAACCAACACACTCCCAACAAACTCCAAGCTCATCACAATGGCTTCCGCTCTCGCCTTCCCTCAGCAGCAACAGCAGCAGCAGCCCCAAGGCCTGCCCATCCAGTCCGTCAGCGCGTCCAACATTGACAACAGTCTCCTCAGCGCTCTGGCAACCTACGTCACCACCGGCAGCCACGCCCGCAGCACCACTGAGAAAGAGATCCAGGAGCTTGCCTCTGCTGTTGTTGCCAAGCCCGGTGGCCGAGCTCACCTCGAGTCCCTCATCCAATTCGACTCCTGCCCGGACCACCAGGTCTGGAAGAACCAGGCTAATGCCAGCGGAAAGATCAACATCACCAAGACTAACCTCACCATCGCCCTCGAAGTTGCCACTCTTGAGTTGAACTTCTCTGCTTCTGGTGCTGGTTTCTACGTCCCCTGGAGTGGTTCCCTGAACGCGTGAGTGCGAACTACATTTGGGGAGAAATTGACTAACCTCATCTTAGCGGTACCCTCTACTACAATGAGTTCAGCCAGCTCACTCCTGGAAATGCCACCTTCAAGCTTTGGGTCAAGGGTGTAAGTACTCAAAAACACAACCTCACCGCCGCGATACTGACATGTTGCAGCTTGACTTCTATGTCAGCATCTACCGCAACCAGGTCTACATCGGCAACTTCTTCTATCCTAACATCGGCTTTGTCTTCCCTCCCGGTACCATCGACCTCAACGGTACTATTGCCTGAGCGCGACACTAGCGTTATCAATGCGGCCGATGATCCTCAGGGAGCAGAAGCCTCGAAGTGTTGATCATTTCTGCTCGTTTCCTTTGTTATCTATTTTTAGCTAGCTAGTTCGCTCCTTAGTTTGCAATATCATTTCCGGGCCCAAATCAGCGACTCTCCTTCTGTGATGCTTCTTGCAACTGTTATTGTAATTTCTTGAGTTGATTGACAAGCTGAGGCCTATAATGGCTTGGTGACATGAAATAAGTCAACAAGGATCTCCACTGGGTATATCCCTCTATCTGTAATGCGAATCACCCAAGCCGGACCTTTCTCCACATCCTCAAACATTCCTGTAGGTCCACAGATACAGTTCCTTCCAAAGCAGTAGATGTATCCCGAATCATAGCAACCAATAAAGACGCATGTGCAAAGTCAACTTGATCATCCTGGACTGCCTGGTAGTCAGACTGTTTCATACCACCGACGTCAGCCCAAGCCTTCCACTTGTCCAGCATCCGGCAGATATTAGCCGCGAACTCCCCATCCAGAACCATGCGATGTAACATGAAGCCGACGACATCCTTTACAGTAAACGAGTCATCCCAATGGCCTTTTCCTTGGAGCCATCGAAGGCAATGCTCGGCAACAAGCTTGGTGTCCCAATTGGGGCTGCGTAGGGCCTCCATCATTCGCTGATCGCGTCTCAGCTGGCTTGTTCTGAGTCTCTCTCGCACTATTGCGTGCCATGTAAGCAATAGACCCGAAGCTGTATATGGTTGGGCTGACTTACTCTCTTCCATCCGTTCCTGATTCTCCTTCTGCATCCGAGCCTGTGCTGCTGCTTGACGCTGAGTAGGAGGCAAAAGTGCTTCTGCAGCTATAGCAGCCCGCTGTTCTTGAGACTTTCGCGCAAACTTGTGAATGTCTGTTCCATGATCGTCATGCCTGGTAGCCCATGTTGGTGTCTCAGATTCGTCAACGATGCCTAGAACTACCAACACTCCGCAGGGTACTGTTTCCTTCCGTGCAAAGGACAAAATATCGTCTGGAATTTTATAGTTCCATAGAATAGTCTGACTGGATGTTCCAAAGGCGGTGGCTGCGCTGGAAAACCAGACACCGTCGGATTTAGCAGGCTGAATTCGTAGATGGTCGATGTAGAGGCTTTCTAGGTTCAGAGTCGTCTGGGCACCGTAATGGTCCTGCTCGGTCAGCGCCGTGACGATCCCAGACATGGAAATCTGACAAGTGATTGCACTCGATTGTGTGGAAGCTTGGTTAGTTCCTGGGCGCGAGTCACCGTCACGATCCTTCCCTGTTGTTAGTCCGTCCTCTGAGTTCCAAGCTGAGTGCTCTAGAACCTCCGACACGCTTCCAGGCTTATTTGCATTGTCTTTCTGAGGTGGTGGGGGCAACCGGACCCAGTATGGTGGCAAGTTGGAATAATCTCTTGTGATCCAAGAACTAGACCAGGCAACAGTCAAGGAGAGATTACCATCGGAATCATTCGACGGAGCGATTGTCAGCGCGTCTTGCTGGCCTTCGGGGGACATCATCAAACAACATCCTACAGGTGTCCAAAGTCCAGATGATCTTAGTAACTTCCATCCGTGCGGATTCGGGACAGCGCCAAGATCAAGCAAATAACAAACAAGCTCATCGAATGCTACCTCGACTTGAGGTTGCCGTACCTGATCAGCATACTCAACTCGTTGAGTCTTCATACCGATTGAGTGAGTCTTCCAGTTGAAAGTGGTCCAACTACCGCCAGGGATAGAGCTGGGATGACGCGAAAGCGTCCAGTACTCTGAACGATCCTGGAATCTATCCAGTGGCATGACAGCATAGCGCGGAAGCTCTATCTCAATGACTCTATTGACGATATCACTCCGTGTAAGTGCTGTCAGACGACTATGCCGCAGCATACGCTTTATCTTGGAAAGCGAGATGAGCGTGGAGAGCGTGTTGTACAGAATTGGGAGAACTGCCGGGGTAGTCAGTCGCTTGGCATGGGGAAATACGTGGGGAATAGCGATGTACCTCCCAAGACTGCCAACGGCACACCGATGTAGGTGATGATGTCGGTTGGCGACTTGCCATTGTCTGCCATGCTGAAGTCGCGATAATTGTCTCTGCGACACAAAACATTTCGAAATTGCGAAGGGGGTTTTCTGAGAGTTCAGCTGAAATGAAAAATGCCGGCTAGGCTAATTTGGGTATGATCTGAAGCTAAGACAGCCACATACATACCGATAGCGGAATGGTGTCTTTTATCATGCCTTGCAGACTTGCAGCAATGACTTTCCAGAGATGAAGATGTTCCTTTATAGGTTGAAATGGTCTATAATGAGGCATAAATTCTAGTGTTTGCCTACGAGGCGGCGTTACCTGGATGGTCGTATGATGAAGATGTTGGCCACGGCCCCACCGCGATGCAGGTGCGCCTTTCGCCTTTGTTGTTAACCGTGATCGATCATTATTGTTTAGAATTATATCCATACTTAAGAGAACCGAATACAAAGAGAGGAGAAAACAAACCAAATTTTAGAATGCCAAACTTCCTTTATTGCTGTAGAGAGTTCACACTAAATACGCAGAGAAATGGCTCAAGATATGATACGACCAGAGCTGCTTCAGGGTAGCGCGCCGCGCCCTTGCAGCAAATCATGTGCTTGAAACTTTATTTGCTTTTATTATCAACTCATTGTTCCCCGCCTTATTAACGTCCAAAATTTTACTGACATCGCGCCTTTTCTCACAGCTGCCTAGCATGTCAGAACAAATTGTAATAATGAACATCGTTTGATCAGGCACTTGCTAATGGAATGGTAGGCCGTTGACCTCGATTATGACTCTGCCATCGGAATAGTAGGTCTATCCTGACCCTACCGAGGTCTATGCTCACAAAAAAGCCACTCGACGACTCGTTAAATTTATCACTTCGATCAAGCTTGCTCCATTTCGCGCAAGAAAATGGACGGACTTACCATAGGTTAAGTGAAGGGAGTAAGAAGAAGTGTTGGTTCAAATTGACATTGGCTGATGGAAGTAGAGTATGCCTACCCAAATGACGATGTGAGCTCATCATGAAACAAACTGAGTGCTTGGTCTAACCGCATCGGAGATTGAAAACGATAGACTCAGTAAGAGAGCACTTAGAGATATGTTTTCTAGTGCTGATAGCAGGTAGACTTGCAAGACGGCATGTATATCATCACCCTTGACGGGAAGAGGGCCTTGAATCCGGGAGCCGATACAGCCAAACGAGTTTTAGACTTGGGTACCGGAACAGGGATCTGGGCATTGGAATTTGGTGTGTATTTTGATGAAGAGTTTTTGATGGAACTTGCCTAACTAGATCCCAGCTGAGGAACACCCGGCTGCCGAAGTATGCCACTTACAACCCTCTACTGACTAGCCTAATGCCTGGGAACAGGTGATCGGCGTTGATCTAAGCCCCATCCAACCTCCATTGTTGGTCCCAGCCTGTCTTCAACCTTGACAGTATCTATCTGACCTTTGATACAGCGTACCGCCAAACTGTAGTTTCGAAATCGACGACCTTGAGAAAGAGTGGACATGGACGGCACCATTTGACTTTATTTTCTCTCGCATGATGACAGGAAGCTTCTCTGACCCAGAAGCGATAGCAAAGAAAGCATTCAAGTAAGCTCACTGAGAGAGGATTTTGATCTACAAACGTTCTAGTAACGCACTTTAGTGGTCTGAGCCCCGGCGGTTGGTATGAGATCCAGGATATCCAACTCCCCGTCTTTTGTGACGATGGGACTCTCGACCCCGAAACCTCACCATTGATGAAGTGGCAAGAGTATCTCATCGAAGGATCTCGTAAACTTGGTCGGCCACTCGGTGGGTCTGACAAGTACAAAGCCATCGTCGAGAAAGCAGGCTTTCGTAATGTCGAGGAGACTATCTACATATGGCCTACTAACAGCTGGCCTCAAGACCCGAAACTCAAAGAACTTGGAAAATGGAACCTCATCAACTTTGAATCAGGTCTTGAGGGCGTGAGTTTGGCTTTGTTCACCAGGGTGCTCGGTTGGTCAAAGGAAGAAGTGCTATCTCTTTGTGTGGATGTGAGGAATGAATTGAGAAATCCGAAGGTGCACGGGTACTGGAAGATGTAAGCCACCCTCACCAACACGTATTTCTTATACTAACAGTAGAAGCTATGTGGTCTATGGACAGAAACCGGAGAAGGAGGCACCTTGGTAGAAGGAAAATTACCCCTCAGCTCGTGTAGTGTCGACTATACGATAGTCAATACTTTTTCTATTTGACGTGTAGAATAGTGGTGGCATCCGCTATGTATTCAGTTCCAAGTGCCAGATTAATTGACTTGTATTGTCATTCTGAGAAACGTGTTACGTGAAGGACGAGCAAGGGGTCTATTCCATGAGACCATCTCCATGTCGCCATTTCTCAGACTACTCCTGAACCAGGAGCATGAGCCGACCATAACGAGTTCCGAAGCCATTCCGACTAAGGTTAAATCTTGTCACGAGCACAAACACACCATACGATTGATTTGACACAACTGGTTCGTTTCCAAGACACTGTACCCGAACCAATCGGTACCACCCAAACTTACCCCAGGTTTACCTCGGGGCAGCCGGAGCCGGAGTGGATAACAGTCTAACCCAATCCTCGCCCCGACAAAAAGTCAGAACACCATCTCGCCCCCTCCAACTAATCCCAACACGCACAGAATGAGGGGAGCCCTGCAAAATCCGGGGACGACGTCGGACGGGCGCTACATGCCGTCTGGGGTCCAAGGTCCGGTCGAATATGCATGCAACTTGACTTATATAAAGACCCATTGAGCTTGGCCCTCTGATCGACAGTCTTTTCATTCTTGGCCTCAAGTCTCCACTGATTGATACTTGGACAATATGGACTACAAAGCTGATGAGAAGGTCGTTGTTGACCATGGTGATGAGGTTCATGATGCTCATGTCGCGGTGCAGCTTGCGCATGATGTTGAGAACCAGAAGTTGTCGCCATGGACGCCTCGTATGTTCAAGTTGTACTTCGTCCTGGCTTGCGCATACCTCTGCGGCTGCTTGGTAAGTTTTTCACGAGAGGATAATGAGCTGGTTGCTAACTTGGGAAGAACGGATATGATGGCAGTCTTCTCGGTGGTATTAACGGCATGAAGGCATACCAGCACTACTTCAACATGTATGTGAAATCACTCAGAAAAATGACTTGAGCTAACAATCGCAGGTCTTCCGAGGGTTCTTCGACCGGTATCGTCTTTGCCATGTACAACATCGGTTCCATCGCCGCCGTATTCTTCACCGCCCCCGTAAACGATTTCTTCGGTCGACGATGGGGCATGTTCACCGGCGCCGTCGTAGTCATCATCGGAACATGTGTCCAAGCTACATCCACCGGACGAGGCCAATTCCTCGGCGGTCGCTTTATCCTCGGCTTTGGCGTCAGCTTCTGCTGTGTCTCTGCCCCTTGCTACGTTAGCGAGATGGCGCACCCCAACTGGCGAGGCACCATTACTGGTCTGTACAACTGTACCTGGTACATCGGTAGCATCATCGCTAGTTGGGTCGTTTATGGCTCCAGTTACATCGATGGCGACATTGCCTGGAGACTTCCCATTTGGTGCCAGATGATCACTTCTGGTATCGTTGCGCTTGGTGTTTTGTGGCTGCCTGAGTCTCCTCGATGGCTCATCGCTCAGGATAGAGTTGAGGATGCTGTCAAAGTTCTCGCTACGTACCATGGTGAGGGTGATGAGAATCATCCTATGGTTGTGTTGCAGATCAAGGAGATGTCGAACCAAATTGCTGCTGATGCTACCGATAAGTCCTGGTGGGATTATCGTGGACTCTGGAACACCCACAGTGCGCGACGCCGACTTATTGGTGTCTTGGGTATGGCTGTCTTTGGACAAGTCAGTGGAAACAGTTTGAGGTATGCTCAACTTCTTCTCCAGTCTCTCGCTTTATCTAACCATGTCTAGCTCTTATTATCTTCCCGTCATGCTGAAGCAAGCCGGCATCACCAGCGAGAAGACGGTGCTGGCCCTGAACGGCATCAACCCTGTGCTCTGCTTCTTTGGTGCCATTCTCGGAGCTCGTCTCACTGATGTCGTCGGTCGCCGACCTCTTCTGATCTACTCCATCATCTTCTGCTCCTGCTGTTTCGCCGTCATCACCGGTACCAGCAAGCTCTCCCTAGATCAACCCGACAACGCCTCCGCTGCCAACGCCACTGTCGCCATGATCTTCATCTTCGGTATCGTCTTCTCTTTCGGTTGGACTCCCCTACAGTCAGCATACATCGCTGAATGCTTGTCCACCGACATTCGAGCCAAGGGTACTGCCGTCGGTAACCTTGCTAGTTCAGTTGCGTCGACCATTATCCAGTATAGCAGTGGTCCCGCTTTCCAGGACATCGGTTACTACTTCTACCTTGTGTTTGTCTTTTGGGATCTGTTTGAAGCTGCCTTCATTTACTTCTTCTTCCCTGAGACTAAGGATCGTACTCTTGAGGAATTGTCCGAGGTGTTTGAGGCACCCAATCCTGTCAAGAAGAGTCTTCAGAAGAGGGATGCGCAGACTGTTATGAACACTCTGAATGTGACGGGAGATGCAAAGCTTGCGGGAGAGGTTTGATCTGGTCAATCTCAATTGCCTAGTCATGTTTTAGGTAGCCATACTCAAGATAACTCCTTCGCAATCAATATGATGCAAAATGCACTATTACTCTACAAACGCTGGTCTTCCCAACGTGATGCTTTAACCATGATCAGCCCCAAAGCAGTGATCAACTAGAAACATATCACGACTCTATTGTTTCAGACCGTCAATTGGTTCGCGACAATTTCGTATCGCGTGTTAACTGAGTTCCCATCAAACTTGTCTGCCGATCGCCAAAGCCTCGGCCTCACTTCCCGATCTGCATACCACGTCGCAGCGAGCAATGGCACCTCGTGACCTTGATTTCGACCCCAGTATTTCGAAGGTCCCATGCCCATCAAGCTTTTGCACCAACCTCGCTCGCAGACCAAGGAAGTGTCCAATCGGACCAGGTCACAAAAGCTGGGGTAACTAACGCACGCATTCCCCGAATGAATTCCCGCACCAATCACAAGCTTCAATTGACCTCGGACCGAGCACCCCCGTGATCCATCAGATGATTCACAAACTCCTCCTTCATTATCTCCTCTTTTCCCCACGTTCATGTCGGCCCGTACCGGAGCGAATTGCTGTTCAGTTCCCAGCGCAATGGATCAAGCAAATGATGAATGGCCTGCGAGGAAGAGGTTGAGGACGTCGCATGCAGTGAGTTGAGAAACATGGCTTAATGTTGCTTGTGCTGACCGACATTAGTGCGATGCTTGTCGTACCCGCAAGACAAGGTTGGGTGATCTACCAGAAACTTGACAGCTTGGCTGATAGCGATAGATGCGATGGGAACAATCCTTGCGCGACATGTGCGTCGATCGGCCATGATTGTACCTATGGATCTGAAGCCAACTCGTAAGCCTCACTCTTCAATCTACTGCTTCAATCCAGCAATGTAACGCTACAGTAGGAGGAGCAAGAACGATCTCATCCTAGAAAGTGTTCTGCGGGTCGAGAAGACCCTACACGAGTTAAGATCTGCAATCGTAAGCCACATGCATATCTTCTAGATGTCTAGCTTTGACCATTGCAGCCGAACGGTGTCCAACTTGCCAACTCACCTCACACAAATCGCACCAACTCATTCTCGGGTTCCTCGCCAGATCTGAACCTTCGTCGGCAGAGTCATGCGATCCAAACACCGACCAGCCAAGATCAACGTGAGAATGTCAACAACCTCGAGAATGCCGTCTTGGACTCTATGCATACCTCGACAACTGAGTCGATCCTCCAATGGCCTCACTTTGACGTCTTTCCGCTGCTCCGACATGATGGAGACTCGATCTTCTATCTTGAGCAAGCAAGACCACCGCTAGCAGTTGCATTGAATCCCATGTACCCATACGTTGACGCGGAAGACATAACCTCGATGCTGGAAGCATTCGAAAGAAACATCAACTTCTGGTACCCTTCCATGTCACAAGAGCAACTCGGCAACATACGTGCGACACTTCAAACCGGAATGCCTTCAGAGGATACAGTTCATTCTTGTCTTTGTTTACTCACGTTGGCTTTAGGATGTGCAAGTCAAACTGCTGAAGACCTTCGCTTTATCGCCGAACCCGATGCGGCAGAGAAAGACAGAAGACTTCGGAAGCGGAAGCTAGGTGACATCTACTTCCAACTAGCTCTAAAGAAGCTTCATGTCGCACACCTGCAAGTTGACTCTCAGAGCACCCAATGTCTCTTCTTCACAGCGTAAGATCACCCTAGTGTTCCGTAAACCATCCTTTCTGACTTGTCAGCCTTTACTTCGCCTCTTTGGTCCGGCCACTTCAAGCTTGGGAATACCTCAGTGCTACAGCGACGAGATGCATGTTGCTTCTATCCTACCCACCGAACACGCATGACGACGAGGCTGAAGAACGCATTAGAAGGATATTCTGGTCTTGCTACATTCTGGAAAGGCAAGTCAACATTTCATACATAACAAGGATAAGATGAGGTATTGATACCTGCCCAGTGACTACATGGCTGAGCTCTCAGCATGTCCCCCTTCAGGAATCGCTCGTGTCGAGTCTTCTATCCCCCTACCAAGCACATATCACACGCACCCATCCGAAATAGTAGAAGAGGAATCGTCTCTCTACTTCTTGGCCTGTATCAGTATGCGACGCCTTCTCAACAGAGTCCATCAACTACTCTACGCAAAAGATACCGGCGCCGCTTTCGATCACACTCGCTTTCCACGCATAGTAGCTGAACTCCAGCGGCAACTGGATGATTGGCGAGAAGTTTTACCAGTGTCGTTTTCCTTCAGCATCGATACAGAAGAGGCAGCAACAGCGGCTGGTGGCTTTCTTCGACAACGATATCTCACTTGCAAGGGGGTGATCTACCGACCCTATCTGATGTGGATGCTAAGCACTAGCTATGCTGAGACGAGGGTGCCTTCAATACCAGATGCTATGCAGAACTGCAAGTTATGCCTCGATGCTTGTTTGCTACATGCCTTAGATCTTCGAGGGTTCCCGCAAACAGTTCTTATTGATACCTGGATATGTTCCCTGTCGTAAGTTAATCATCGCTCCGGAACCAGAGCATACTGACAAGGAACAGTATGTCTGGGGCAATGCTCATAATCCTTGCGGCTTCACACGTGCCTGCTCTGAAAGAGTTCATTGGTTCACGAGCCACGCTTGTGGGAAGTCATCTCGAGAAGCTGTTTCGAAACTGGCGTGAGGTATCATTTGGTGGAGATTCACCGAGTGTCGATCGAAGTATGTGGCTCATACAACAAGCAGATAGTTACATAAGGGATTGCTATTGAGAGGGATTTGGATACATCACAAAGGCTATTGTAGGGTTGTACACAAGAATTCGTAAAGACTGCACAAGTGCTTAGCATAAAGCTCTACTGTGGAGCTCTTAAAGTCATCTTGATTTTGCTATATAACAGAAATGAACGAGAATATTCATCCATCTACCGACCGCACACCTGCTGTATCGATCAGATTGCCGGCCCTTTAAACCAAATATATCTTGGAAGGGGTGGTTGGGTAGACGCTAGCCTCAGGGGAGCAAGCAAACCTGCGAACAGGGTGCCAAACCCCAAGTCCTTTCGTCCCTTGACAGAAACCTCAAGTCGGCTTGCCTCCCTCAGACTAGGTAGCTTAAGGCTTCCACCCATGCTCTTGATGGGGTTAGTTGAGATCGCCCTTGCCTCCTGAGTCACAATGTTTGAAGCTGATTTCCGGTCCACACTCAGCACTGTGGTCAAACTTGTCCGCCGGTCCGATGAGAAGGTATCCGTCCCAGGTTCCACCGTTAGTTAGGTTCAAGCATTCGGTGCCGCAAATCTTATTCCCATGCCTCTTGATATGACGCTCGATTGCTCCTGCGATGGTTTCCTGCTCAGCAGTCGTATCACAGTGTCAGCCGTTAGACTGGGATGTCTCCTGTTAGATTCTTATACTATCGGAAATAAGAGGGTGTTGAGGTTTACTAACATGATAGCGGTAGAAAAGGTTGCCGCCCGGGCCAGCGCGTCCAGTAAAGGTGGTACAGGTCTGGACATTTGAGGCATGCTTAATCGCAAAGCCTGAGCACTAAGTTAGTTTACAATTTACACCAGGTTATCGTTTACTTACTTATCTGGAGGATTCTATCGTAAAAGAGTGATGTTAGAGACCAGTAGCAGCTTCCTAAGCGTTTCTTTATTCTTACCTTGAGAGCGTTCCCGATAACAACGCAGTGAGAAGTAATAGCAAGAATTCTCTCGCAAGCCTTCGGAGATGTTAGATGTATGAAAGGATTCAAAGACACCTCAACTGACTCTAACTTTTCTGCGCCTTTCAAAGGCAGAGTCCTCCGACTCAAAGTCCTCGAGATGATATAGCGCGACCAAATCCGGCATCTTAACGGCCTCGGTCACCTCTGTGCTGGGCATAGTGTAAACAGACAAAGGCAAGGACATTAATACGAAGAAGCTCATAAGGGCGGGTTTCATCTTGGCTAAAGAAGGCAACGAGATTCGCTGCTAGGAGTGTTGCGGGAATAATGTAACCAGCTGATGCTTGGACGATTCGATCGAGAAAATGAGGCTCGAGCTGAGGTTCTGGAGACATTACTGTGATATGAATGCTAGATCTTGGAGAAGGTCTGGTATTTCATAGGATTCTTATGCGGATTTCGAAGTATTCGGTGATATAACGAAAGCGACTGCCGAGCTTTAGAAAGTCCGGAGATGAAGGTATCCTCGGCGTGAAAGTGAGTATGCCGCTTTAGCCGACCCATGTGAGATGCTGTTGGCTCTACAAGAACGCAGAAACTTACGAGAATAAATCAATCACAGAACCAACAGTCTTTGACTGCACCCAACAGCGGCTCTATTTATGTGAAAGGTCCATGTGCTTCGGATGACCGGCACAGCCTGCGACGATACAGGCCCACGACTGTGCATAGTACCTTTTGGAGCATCCGACCATTCCGCAAAGGTTCCCAGGACGAATAATCATCTCGCCTAGTTTTACTAATGATTTTAACCAGTCCTTTAGATTTTCAATATCCTGCCGTGTAGTTATAGTAATACAGTCTATTTCTACTACTGTGAAGAGCTCTCTCCGGAGTTGTCAATTTGTCAAAACTTTGCAGAAAATGGATATCTTATATTCTCTAATTAGCGAAAGTCATCTGGCGGATTTTTATCCCTGTGCTTCGCATTATATATCTTGATATCACTAGTGTCAATGTTGGCTGCAGACACAAACCTTCGTCTTCTACGCCTTTCAGTTGGTAATTCAACCTCGTGTGATCCTCCCTCTGTGCCGAATTGCCGCATGGATGATGGTCTCGAGGATCAGACCCTTCGGCAAATCCAAAAGGGTTTACGTTCTGTATCGCCTCCTATTGCTACGTTGGTGAATCCACAGGGACGATCTCCTGGAATCCTTGATACGAGAGCAGAGAGGTTATAAGCGGATGAGAAGAAGCTTGTTCTCTCGGCGTCTGGCTAGTGATGCCTAAATACAACCCTAAAGTAACTAAGCTCATTTTCCTAAGATATGCTCCCTGGACTTTGTAGGTCACAATGCTATTGGTGCTCAAATCACAAAATTCTTCTCAAGTACAATGACTTCCTTTGCAATCGGCGTAAGGAGTTCGTTGTGATAAGTTACATGTAACAGGTAAGTACAACAGCCATCATGCCGGTATGCGTGTCATTTACTACGATTAATATTCTCTCAGACTTGATTGATTCTGGCACTGACTCCCTAATGATCCATTCCTTGAAATCAACTCCTTTGACTGCTGATCACCCATTGAAATATGTTATAGTCTACCCATTGCTAACCCCGCTGTCAAGTACACTCAATCGTCTATAGCTCACGGTCGGCTTGCTTTTCTTTCTCCTTCTCAGCTTTCTCCAAACTCTCCAAATCCCACATCATAGACACCGGAGTAACAATAAGCTTTGGTCCGCATTCTATCTCGTAGTCAAAGCCCTTGGTTGGTCCAATGAGTAGGTGGCCATTCCAAACCCAAGTGTCAGTCAGATCCAGGCATTCAGTAGTTTGAAGAGCTGCCCCTTCTTTCTTGATTTGGCGTTCGATTGCCCGTTCCACCTCGATTTGTTCAATGACTGTATCGCAGTGGCCGTCATCAGTCTGCCCTCTTTTTAGCCTTCTGACATGAAGTTAGATGAAGATGGACGAACCTCATATTGATAGTAGATCTCTTTATTTGGGCCGGCGTAGCCACTGAAGTGTCCGCATTCTGCCAGACCGACAGCATGCTTGATTTCGAAACCTAAAGACTCAGTTCATGTCCACACTCAATCCACGGTTCACCTGCACAGACTTACTCCAGCGAAGCCATATTACCTTTGATAGATATGTCAGAACTTCTATTTTATATTCAAGATGTCACCTTACCTTTAATCCCTCTTGAAACTCATGTGATGGCGCAATAGCATCCCATGCACGTTCATATATCTAAAAATCAGCCATGACTCTGCAGATTAATAGGAATTTGATATCACTAACAGATCTCCGTTTCTCAAGCACTTTATTCTTCGGCTCTCCGTGCTGAAGCTGTTCCAGTGCATGAAGCAATTCAAGATACATCTCCTGGTTCACCGCACTTGGTCGGGGCCCATTAGCCGAACCTGTCGCCTCTAAGATAGGCTCCAAGCAAATAGAGGTTGGCAAAGACATTAAGGAAAGTAAGATCATAAGCCTTGGATGCATCTTTGTTGATGTATGTAATCAGATTCGTGATTATGAGAAGGAGAGGCACGATATACCCGGCAGCTGCCCGGTTGAATCTATCGATAGTGCCGGAGTCGAAGGAAATGTTTGGTAACATCGCAATATGTCGGGTGGTATCCCAAGGGTTTTGAGGCTGGATTAGCGGTGTTTGTTGATGAAGGTCGAAGAGATGGGCGAAATGTACTGGTGATATGACATGTGCAAACGGGGCTATGCCAAGCGATATGTGCCGGATATCCGACAGTGGAGACCTTGTTGGTCGAAAACGCATTGTCACTTACGAGGTTTATGAATATTCGGAACCAACATGATCAAAGAGAAACAGTCCATTGGTCGATAGTGCAATATCTCTCCATCTCGGAAGTTCGGCAACTCTTATGTGAAACGCGGCCACATAATCACATATCGACCTTATCTTATCGCAAGCGATCACTATTTTCTTATTGATGAAAATATTGGAAAGGTTACGTTTCGAGTAAAACCCTACCTATTTGAGATACAAACTGATTTATAAAGCTAAATATCGGTTAAAGTTGGGCAATCATCTTTACATTCTGTAGCTCGGCCAGTTACAGAGTAGCTGCTTAGTTGTTGCTGATCTCCGGTACCTGGTTCTTACGAAATCACGCCCGGTGTTCGACAACTATAGCGAGTTATCTTATATTCTATTGTACCTGATATAGATATCATGTAAGGGAAATCTCGTTGGATTCAACTATACCTTTTATAACGCAAAGCTGTTGATGATAAAAACAGGTGTCGTGCTCGGGGACTATTCAATGATACATTTCGACAGAGGACTGGCTTGACATCTGACACCAACGCCAAGGAGACTTCAGCCCTAATAGTGGACCGTATTTTTAGATGGTGACTCAGGGGCTAAAAGCTTGCCTGGCTTCCTAATAATAGATTTTGATATGCAAGCAAGCTCTCTAGTTTGTCGGTCTAGAGGCCCCTTAACCATGCCGAAAGAAGTAGAGAGGCTCAGTGGCATAACTAATGGAATGACATGGTGTTAGGAAGTACTGCACTTTATCATTCATTAGTATTTCTCGTCATGCATAATTTGCTAGCACGTTCAAAGGTTTAATATGTTTGGTTAGCATTTGTAACAGCCTTCCGCCAATACACTCCCAGACTTCAAACAGATTTTTATTGCTCTTATCTGCTACTCAAATATACCTCCACTCTACACTTCCCAACTGCTACATATTGCAAAAGCCGTTCTATGACTGCTCCCATGGTGTAGAGTGCGGGTGGCACGTAACAATTTCCTCAGACCTGTTCCGCTGTCGGGTAGTGAGCCAAGCCCTTGAAGTCTTGCCCCGCTCCGGCTCCGACATCCCCGGACTGCTACCCTCTAATCCCAATGCGCTCTGGTGCATTCAGGCTTTGCCACCAAACAGGACAAGATCAACACCAATCGAGCCACGTACCATGGATTCTAGTGGAGTCCTGTCTTTGCCGAGAGTCAATCCGAAGCACGTGTTTAGGACCAAGTTGTATCGCGATGCGGGGGCTGTGCTATCGCGGAGGAAGAATTACAAGATAAAAGTCCAATAATTCCTGAGACTTGGTCTTTCGATTCATTTCAATCACTCTTCTTTCATCGTCAAAATGGGAGACAGCATTCAGCACGAGCCAAAGGGCATTCCTCTCCAAGAAGACCCTTCCCGCCCGGACTACATCAACGAGGCTGTCTTAAGGAGAAACACCCTCCCCACCCGTTCATATCATATTCCTGATACTTCAATCTCACTGAACGGAACATGGGACTTTTCTCTCGCTGGCACAGTCCTGGAAGCACCTGAACCGGGCGCAAAAGATGTCGCTTATGGTCAGATCCAAGTCCCTGGCCATTGGCAGCTTCAAGGCCACGGAAAGCCCTGGTACACCAATGTTCAGTACCCGATTCCTGTCTGCCCGCCATATGTTCCTACTGAGAACCCTACGGGAACATATCGTCGAGAATTTCATGTCCCGACGGGTTGGGCTGCGGATTCTCAACTGAGATTGCGCTTTGATGGCGTAGATAGCGCTTATCATATTTGGGTCAACGGTACCCTGATCGGATACGCTCAAGGTTCAAGAAATCCTTCTGAATTTGATGTTTCGTCGTTTGTTAACCGCGAGGGCCCGAATGAGCTCTTTGTGAGGGTTTACCAATGGTCTGATGCGACGTACATCGAAGATCAGGATCAATGGTGGCTGTCAGGTTAGTAACGTCAAAATCGCCAACCGGACCGACAGCTAATCATTTCAGGCATCTTCCGAGATGTGTATCTTATTTCCTTCCCAGCTGCCAGAATCGATGATTTCTTCCTCACGCCACATCTTGATGCTGACTACAAGAACGCTCAGCTCAACGCATCTGTTGATGTCTCTGCTCAAAAGGGCGTCATCGTCGAGCTCACAGTTTCTGAGCTTGCAAAGAACGGAGGAGCTGTCATTGGATCTACTGAGACCTCTTTCGATGGACAGTCAAAGGCTACTCTCAGTCTTGATGTCGAGGATCCAAAGAAATGGACAGCAGAGACACCGTATCTGTACTTAGCAGAGATAACACTCAAGTCCGAAGATAAGCAGACTGTCCTTCACAAAGTCCAGCAACGCGTTGGTTTCAGAACGGTCGAGCTGAAGGATGGCTTGATGAAGGTCAATGGCAAACGCATTCGTCTCCGAGGTGTTAACCGTCACGAGCATCACCCTCTTCTCGGCCGCTCCGTTCCTCTAGAATTCGCCAAGCGCGATCTTCTCATTATGAAGAAGCACAACATCAACGCTCTTCGATGCGCTCACCAGCCTCATGACCCTCGCGTTCTTGATCTCTGCGACGAGTATGGTCTCTGGGTCATGGCGGAGGCCGATCTCGAGTGCCACGGCTTCTACGATGCTGTTGCTCGACCTCTCGACATTCCGGAGTCGATGGATTACGGCGAGCGAAAGAAACTTGCGTTTGGAAAGGCTGCTGAGTTCACTACCAACAATCCCAAGTGGAAGGGCGCCTATCTTGACCGTATCCGGGCTGTCCTGAACCGTGATAAGAATCACGCTAGTGTTATCATGTGGAGTTTCGGTAACGAGGCTTTCTATGGTGACAACCACAGAGAGATGTTCAAGTATGCTACTGAAGCTGATCCCTCGAGACTTATTCACTATGAGGGGGATATGGAGGCCGAGACGACACATATGTACAGTTATATGTATCCCACGGTTGACCGCTTAATCAAGTACGCCGAGGAAGAGGGCGTCAAGGACGGCAAATACGAGAAGCCCATCGTTCTCTGCGAGTATGGACATGCAATGGGTAACGGACCCGGCTGGCTGGAAGACTATGAGCAAGCCTTCCGCGACTATCCTCGTCTCCAAGGTGGCTTCATCTGGGAGTGGGCAAACCACGGTCTATGGAAGGATGATCATGAGGGAGCAGGATATTACGCTTACGGTGGTGACTTTGGTGACACACCCAACGATGGAACCTTTGTCATGGATGGTCTTCTGAACAGTCAACATGAGCCTACCCCTGGTCTGACAGAGTTAAAGAAGGTTATTCAACCTGTTGGTTTCTCTTTCAAGGATGGGGAGCTGAAGATTGAGAACTGGCATGACTTTGCTGGTCTGGACCACTTGACTGCATCTTACAAGGTGGAGCAGTTTGGTCAAGAGTGAGTCTATTTCCATCCAAGTAAGTTGGAAGACGCTAATAATGAAATAGCTCAACACTGATTCACTCCGGGTCATTCGATATCCCTGAGATTCCAGCTGGTGAGACACGCTCTGTATCTCTTCCAGTCGACGCCAAGAGATACAACAAAGACAACGAGGTCTACCTGACAGTGACGCTATCTCTCAAGCACTCAACAGCTTGGGCGCCTGCTGGCCACGAAATTGCTTGGTATCAGCAGCAGCTCCAGGCTCTTCAGACTGATGCCAAGGCTGCTCTCGCCGCAAACAACACCCTCACTTCTAAACTGTCGGTGACCGAGAAGGGCGCTACTGTGTCAGTCGTTGGCAAGAACTTCGAGTTCGTCTTTGACCGCGCTTATGGTGCTCTCAAGAGCTGGGTCTCAAACAACGTGACCCTCCTTACTTTCGACCCCAAGACCCAAGCCGCAATCATCCCCTCGTTCTGGCGCCCCAAGACCGACAACGACGTCCCTGGAGCCGTGCCCTACTGGGAGCGATTTGGCGTTGAGCAACTACAATCTCAACTTCGATCTTTTTCTATTGACGCCTCCAAGTCCGACAAGGTGGTTCTGAAGTCACATACCTTCATCACTCCTCCAGTTCTGTTCTGGGGATGGGACTGTGAGATCGAGTATACAGTTTACCTCACTGGAGCTCTCAGTGTCAACGTCACACGCCTATCGCCCACAGGATCGTTCCCTGAGCACGTTCCCAGAATTGGTCTTAACCTCTATGGTAGCAAGACCCTCGAGCATGTCAGGTGGCTCGGCCGCGGACCTGGAGAAAGCTATCCCGACAAGAAGGATTCTCAGCGCGTCGGAATCTGGACCGCCGAGTCTGTATCTGAACTCCAGACTCCTTACGATGTTCCTCAAGAGAATGGTAACAGAGAGGATACACGATGGGTATCCCTTCGGGACTCCAAGTCTCCAAGCATTGGACTGCGTGCGACACGTTTGGATGGAAAGAACTTCAGCTTCTTGGCGTCGCATCACAGGGATACGACTATTCACGAGGCTAGACATCCTCCTGATTTGAAAGAGGATGATGCGGTGTTCATTAGGCTGGATAGCAAGGTTGCTGGTGTTGGATCGGGTGCTTGTGGACCTGCTGTTCGTGAAGACCTCATGGTTAAGACTGAGGAGACGAGTTTTGGATTCCTGTTGGAGCCGCTATGAACAAGATTGATAGATATTATGAGTAAATGATAAGATACAGAAATTCGAGCGATAGATGTTGCTATGGCATTGCCCTTGTGATGTTTGTCGAATTGTGCCGATCATCTGGACTCCGCCAGTTTGCCTGCTTAAATCTCCCTCATCCATTCAAACTCGATCAACCCTTCACACGAATGAGAAGATGACCTTGATAGAATTTTTCAACAAATATTTTCACCATGAACCAGCATTCCGTGGCATAGATTTGCTTAACGTGGTCATCGTGAGTCAGGCGTCAGGTCTTGGTGCTCATTCGCGGGCCATAAATTCACTTGAATCATCATCGCTAACTTGGCCGAGTGGTTAAGGCGCTGTGTTTAGGTTCTTATCAGAAACCAAACCCGCAGTGGGAAACCGCGGAGGTTCGAACCCTCCAGTTAGCATAACAAGCGATTCATTTTTTGCTTTTTACGACGACAATTCTATACTTTCTATAGACTATTTGTTATGGTGACTGACTGCAGTTACATGTACCACGACGCGACTCTCCAAAGACCCCACGTCGCGCCGAAAAGAGCAACCCAAGACAAAACCCCCTTCGCAATAAATACATATTTTACGATCTGGAAAGTCTTCTTCTCATTCAATCGAGGAAAAGGCTCACTCGGAACGTCTTTGCCCAAGAATTTGCAGAGAGGCTCCCATCCATCCTCTGCCTTGAACTGGAGAACCTCACGATTCCTCTTCTTCGCCTCAGCCAACACCTCCTCGTTATACTTGTTATACATTTCCGCCGAGAAGATTTCAGCTGAGCCATACTTCTCCTTGCCCAACTTGATGCTCTCCATATTAAGTGTATACCACATCCGATCAGAAGACCAGAGCAGTCCAACCCAGTAGAACCAAGGACTGAAGAAGAACCAGAAGCTCTCCTCCGCGCTCTTGGCCCAGACTGCAGGATCGGGTCTTTGGTTGAGCACAATTTTGGCGTCTGGATATGCGTCCATCATGTCTGGTGTGAAGTACACGACAGGAAGATCGCAGATGGAGCGGTGGCCATGAATGAGTTGCTTAACCATCTTTTGTCGAACTTCAGGATTCTTCTCGCGCAGCGCGGCGATGAAAAGGCGTAAACGCGAAGGATGGGGGAGGATCTCTGCCATGTGCATGCATGGTCCGCAGCCTAGCTTCTCAAAGGCCGCTTGCATTGATGATGTGGCAGCGCGAGGGAGGCCAGCCCCAATGACAAGGAGAGGGACCTCCTCAGAGTTTGGGTCAACCAGGCCTCGAGAATCCGTAAGGAAGCGCATCGCCACAACTAGCTATAGATACAAGTCAGATTGATTAAATTGCAGTAAGTCAGAGAGTCCTTGATCCTGTGAGAATGGGGAGCAGTCGGTTTTTAAAGCTCACATAATATTGAAGCATAGAAATAGTGCTGACGCCAAGCGGCGCAGCGAATCTCTTGTCAGATTCTTTGCTGACTTTGCATCGGCATACCGATTCTTGAATGGATTTACATGCTTATGCGGAATTTAGCCTTAAATTGTTTCTGTAGAGCATCGGGGGTTTCCTTTTCAAGTAATCGTGAGACTCAAGTTGTCAGAGTGCCTGGTAACAAATTGCAAGGGCATGCTGGGCACTAGAGCACAGCTTTCCAGTCCAAATAGCTCGGCTTACATACCCTGGATTGATTGTGAGAGTCTCACAGGACATAGACATGGCCTTCAATGTAATGGCAACCAATCACAGGAACGACAAAAGATCCTCGGCTGCGGATGCCGCAGTTCAAATATTCTGGCGCTTGCAGTAAGCTTCATCTCTAGAGGGTCGTCACATGTGCGGTATCTAACTTTGGACTATCATCACTTCTCTCACCTGACGACTGTTTATGATACTCAACCTCGGCATCCAAGCTCCAGCTTGATAGTCGAGTGTTAAAAAGTACCGAACTTTTTGAAGCCACAATCGATAGTCCAACGGCTAGGAGTAACAATTACATCATGCATATATTGCTAGCAACATGCTAAACTAAAGAGATCGGCTCTTGGCTGTCGATTGAAGATCGGCTGTTTATTTTCACGGTCTCTTGTCATGGTTGTCGTAGAAGTTTCCCCAGAGTCTCACATTTGCATGACGATATGCACGAAGCCAGGGGAAATGGCCGTTGTGGCTTGAACTAATTAAACATCGTGGAGCCAAAATCCCATCCGTCGATCTTCCCGTCAAGTTTTAGTCTTGTTTTCTCTCATCACTCGCCTACAGACTAACTCAATAGGTTGAAAGGCTATGCGCTCAGACACCGTGCAGAATTTAACCTGACCTGAAACAAAACAAGCCCAGGTGGGCCTCAGTCTGCTGTGTAACCTGTAAGCCAATACGAGGAGACCCTTTTCTTTTCTTAGAATACTTTGAACTTTGAACTTTGCTGGCCAATTGGAGGACTGGTCTTTTCGGAAACCCGATATTGAAGGTGGTCGCCTCGATCCGCCTAGCTGAACTGAACCATGTGAGCTGAAAGTACGGTACGGTAGGTGTGCCGCCTGCGGTGCGATGGATCTACCGGCTGTGCGTCTGATGTCAGTCCTGCTAGAACAAACTTGTACCAGAAAAGTAATTAATAAATAATATGATATCCTCCAGCCAAGTTGCTTCTGTTTCCAGTTCATTCCATTCGTTCACTTCTCATTCTTCTCTATATCTTACAATTATCATTCTTTTCTATCCCTTTCGCTACAATGAAGTCCTTTTGGACACTTGCTTTTTACCTCGGGAGCGCTAGCGCTGTCGCCATCTCCCAACTGGCAACAAAGTCTGAGACTCCCAAAGGATCCTTGCAATTCTTGAGTCTCAGAGCCTCAGCTCCCATCGGCACTGCTATCAACCGCGAGAAATGGAAAGTCACCTGTGATAGCCAGCACGAGGGAGATGAGTGCTCCAAGGCCATTGATGGTGACCGCAACACCTTCTGGCACACTAATTGGGCCGCCGGAGGCACCAATGACCCAAAGCCTCCTCATACCATCACTATCGACATGGGCTCTTCTCAAAATGTGAACGGCTTGGCTGTTCTTCCTCGCCAGGACGGTAGCGACCACGGCTGGATCGGCCGTCACAACGTCTTTCTGAGCACAGACGGGAAGAATTGGGGCGATGCTGTCGCAACTGGAACATGGTTCGCTGACAACACTGAGAAATACTCTAATTTTGAGACTCGTCCTGCTCGTTACGTCCGTCTTGTCGCTGTCATGGAAGCAAACGACCAGCCTTGGACCAGCATCGCCGAGATCAACGTCTTCAAGGCAGCTTCTTATACCAGCCCCCAACCAGGCCTTGGACGCTGGGGCCCGACACTTGACTTCCCTATCGTTCCCGTGGCTGCTGCAGTTGAGCCAACATCTGGAAAAGTCCTGGTATGGTCTTCCTACCGAAACGATGCGTTCGGAGGCTCCCCTGGCGGCATAACCTTAACCTCGACTTGGGATCCTTCTACTGGTGTGATTTCTCAACGCACTGTGACTGTCACCAAGCATGATATGTTTTGCCCTGGTATCTCCATGGACGGAAATGGTCAGGTTGTTGTCACTGGTGGAAATAACGCTGAGAAAACAAGTCTTTATGACTCCTCTAGTGATAGCTGGATCCCAGGGCCTGACATGAAGGTTGCCCGTGGCTACCAGTCATCAGCAACTCTATCGAATGGTCGCGTATTTACGATCGGCGGCTCTTGGAGCGGTGGTATTTTTGAGAAGAATGGCGAAGTCTATGACCCATCTTCAAAAACATGGACTTCACTTCCCGGAGCTTTAGTCAAGCCAATGTTGACTGCCGATCAACAAGGCCTCTATCGTTCAGATAACCACGGATGGCTCTTCGGCTGGAAGAAGGGATCCGTGTTCCAAGCTGGACCTAGCACTGCTATGAACTGGTATTATACCAGTGGAAAAGGTGATACAAAGTCAGCCGGCAAGCGTCAGTCTAGCCGCGGCACTGATCCAGATGCGATGTGCGGAAACGCAGTTATGTATGATGCAGTCAAGGGAAAGATCCTGACTTTTGGCGGTTCCCCAAGCTATCAAGACTCTGATGCCACGACCAACGCTCATATCATAACAATCGGTGAGCCAGGAAGCACACCCAAGACAGTATTTGCTAGCAACGGCTTGTATTATCCCCGAACCTTTCATACTTCGGTTATTCTCCCCGACGGAAACGTTTTCATCACAGGCGGCCAACAGCGTGGCATTCCCTTCGCCGACTCAACTCCGCAGCTTACACCAGAGCTCTACGTCCCCAACGATGACACTTTCTACAAACAGCAACCAAACTCTATTGTCCGAGTCTACCACAGTATTTCCTTGTTACTTCCCGACGGCAGGGTTTTCAACGGTGGTGGCGGTCTCTGTGGTGATTGCGACACCAACCATTTCGACGCCCAGATTTATACGCCAAGCAATCTTTACGACTCTAATGGAAAGCTGGCCACACGTCCCAAGATCACCAAAGTCTCTGCTAAGAGTGTCAAGGTCGGTGGCAAGATCACAATCTCGACAGACACCAGCATCAAGCAGGCTTCGTTGATCCGTTATGGTACATCAACGCATACAGTTAATACTGACCAGCGTCGTATTCCTTTGAGTCTAAGAAGTACTGGAAGTGGAAACAGTTATTCGTTCCAGGTTCCAAGCGACTCTGGTATTGCTTTGCCTGGGTACTGGATGTTATTTGTGATGAACTCGGCGGGTGTACCAAGTGTTGCGAGTACTCTTCTCGTTACTCAGTAAAGTGTCGGTCGATCTCATTTCTCGGTATATTTCTGCTACCTTTTTGAATCTTTTGGTATATAGTATTAACTTTAATCTTTTAACTTCATTTTTTTACATCTGTGTCTGAGGGACATGATAGACCTTTTCATTTCACTCTATCATCTCTTACATCTGCACTCAGTGACATTTGTTCAGCTCAACTGTAATTATCAGAAACAACTTTCTTGACCCATACTGAGTAATTATTCTTCCGATTAATTTATCTTCACCTTGCAATTACTATCAGATCCAGGAGACTGCAAGGCGATGTTTTGCAAACTGCGACCAGAAGTTTTGCATTGATTCCGCAGGCTCAAGTTTGACTATCACCAGCTCGACTACTGGCAGCACAATATATCACTGTTAGCGATTGAAATTATTGGTGCCAGTAGTGTCAGACTTGAGACTAAGAGTTTAAAAAAAGATTGCAATATGGCACGTATTGAACAAGTGTCTGGAATGTCGTCCGTTGGCCGGAAATGACAAGGACATAAACGATAGTGCCACAAATGAACTGAACGGAGCGAATGTCCCTAAAGGCTATTAACAACTATAGGAAAATCCCTACTATCTTCTTCTCAGTATACTATTTTCAAGCTATATTTAAACTCCAACTTATACTGAGAGTGGTGAAGCCTTTTTTCTGATGGCCCTACGTCTTCTGCAAATGAGCACCGCTTGCACAAAATTTCCTTGCAGTGAATTCCCAACATCACCCGAGGACCTGAACACACAACCCTTGAGTACCTTAGCTGTGATAGTTTCTCTTAAAACTATGAGTTTGGGATGGACTTGTAAATCCATTTTAATCAGATAAAGCTGAACATTTGTGTTTAAACATGCTATTAAAAGATTAGTATTGGATTACCCTACACTGCAGTGAGAGCCCAATGTGATATTACCTACAGAGATTTCTAATAATGTCACATGTCTTCAGAGCAATTGATATTGATTCTTCTACAGCTGAAGCTTGTTTCACTGTATTGTAGAACCAATTGATGTTGATCGACTTGGATCCATTCGCAGCGCTCGATGACGACAATGACATCATCACCACGACATCTATCACTCAACCCAAATTGCATTTTCATCCTGGCAAAGCTTGGGGCGACATGATTTGCATCAAACACGCCCAAAGACTACACCCAGCAACACCTCACGCCTTAAGACGAAATTGTCGATATTTCTCTACGCAACAGCAATTACAGCGAAGGTCATCGGAGCTGGTCAAGATGAGTTGGATGGACAGCTGGAGTCGACCCTCCAAATCGCAAGCAACACCAGCACCCTTCTACTTGTTACCCGGAGGCGAAGCAACTCCATATTGTCACTCTTGCGGCAGAGTGATTAGTACGAGACGAAATACCGCGACAGCGAATACGAATACTCCGGCCAAATACTGCTCAAGCCGATGTCGCACACAGAAACCCGGAAAGCTGGACCGCGAACTGGAGAAAGCCTTTGTCAAATTATTGACGGCCGAAGAGGGCAGAGCAGATGAGGTAAAGAAGCAGGCAAAAGGTGGCAAGCATAAGAAAGGGAAGAACAGCAAAGGCGACAATCGTATCTTGGTGCCCTGCAGCGTAGCAGAGGAACTCGTCTTTGGACCGAACCGAACATCAATGGAGGGAGAAATTGAAGAACATCACAGTGATGAAGAGGAAACGAATGAAACGGAACAAACGCAAACGCCATCGGAGCCACAACCTTCAGAAGACATGGACCTCTCAGGCAACATCAAAGACGACAACCACATCGACGGCGACGTTCTCGCCCGCATGTCAGTCCGCAGCGGCACTCGCATCCGTCCACCTCAATCCGTATCCGAAGTCAACGGCAGTGTCGGCGGCGAAAAAGGCCGAGCAGAACGTATCCACGAAACAGACGCGATGCTCGAGAAGCGAAAACAAGGACAGAAACGCGCGAAGGAACGGGAAATGACAAAGTGCGCTGCACGACGCGGTGTTGTTTTTGGGTTCACTGTCAGCGACGAAGGCGAGAAGCGTCTCTGTGAGGCAGTGATGGCGGGAAAAATCGTGGAACCCAGCTTTGCAAAGGGGGACTGGGCGATAAGATGGAGAGAATGAGATTGCTCGGACGGTTGGCTCATGTATCAGAAATGGTTCGGGCCGACAGCAGTCAATAAAGATGCTGATTGTGTCTGATTGACAATGTTCGTGACGCGCTTGCGACAGGGATCGACGCCCTTATCATGGTCCAAGCGTTGATGACAAGACACTCTAGAGCGAAGGGAAAGGATACTGACCATTTGTAACGCCGGTTCATTGATTTACCAACTAATCTGCTGAGTAACGAATGTGAGTGGTTTAACTGGTAGATCAGGCATCGTCTTGACTTCATTTTCGAGAGACGAGTTTCTGGATGTAGACGTGGAACATGCCAAGCAACACTTACGACAAGATCCACCACGGACGAGTGGAAAGTGGAAGTGGAATTGTCTCCATCGTTATCTTTCTATGGGTCTGGGGTTTTACTCCGCTGAAATCTGCCATCTGTGGTCCCAGGTTTGCTCCGCTGGAATCTATCATGTGCAAGTAACCTCGCCTCGCATGCTTTACCATTTTCAATACATTGGAGAAACTATCATGTCATAAATATTCCAGAAACTAGGAAGATCATCTTTTGGTCAAATTTGACAGGACGATAAACGAGAGTCTAGAATCATTTTTTTATGTACATATGTGTTTGGTCCAGGGGAAGTGGGACGACATCCAGGTTCCCCAATCTCATGCTGCAGGGTTCAGCTTTCAGCGCTCCAGGCGATGGAAAGGCTGGTACTGTACACAATAATGTAAGGTACGGAGTAAACTTGGCACGCTCAGCTCGAAGCGACTGCAACGTTGTTATGCAAGGTCAATCACTAGCCAGATACCTACAGGGCTGGAATGCAACCCAGAGTCTCAATAGTCGTGAGCAGTGCAGTTCATAGTGCCATACCGCGGAGAGAGCGAGAGCGATGGCGTGCGTTAGCCGGAAATAAATCATGACATTACAACAGAAAACGGTCAAGATCACAAAAAAGATGAGACAGAGGCTGTTGGTCAGTGCCTGTCCGGGGTACGCCCTAACTCCAAAAGCAGTAGGTGGTTAAAGCCCAAGGATCAGCCACTGGTCCCAGCGCACGAAATATTGACGCACTACAAGCAGACGTGGCGCCACGATGGATGATAGGGCGCGGTGAAGTGATGGTGATAGGTGAGATGCTGTTTCAGCGCGTCGGATCAAATCTAACAGAATTTCTGCTAGAACAACCGAAAAATCGGGACCGAGCTTACGGGCTGGGTTGGTAGAAGATGCCCCTGTCCATTACTGGCAAAGCAGTGCGAAGCTGAGGCCATCTTGTTCTCCAAGGGCGGGTTGAGTGATTTTTCTCTCTCCAGAGCTTCCTCTTCTAGAATAATCCTCGTATGAGCAATCAACGGCGTCGTTATCCCACCTGCTGAAAAGGTCAGTGAGACGCTGATTATGAAGCTGTTGATCAATGCGACAGCTATCGACGCCATTTTTCTGGTTCTGGAAGGTCTGCAGTGAGTTAATCAACCAGTCATGTTCTAAAGGGCCGAGTATCCGACAAACGATTCTCAACTTGCATTCGTTTACCGGTCTGTTCAGTGAGCTCAGCTCAATCAACGTCACGTCATTGATGATCGTCAAGGGGAATACGGAGCATTCCCTAAACAGACAAAATCACTCAGGGACCCAGCGATGATCAGCCCTGCCAACATCTCCCCTGGACGATTTCCGCCGGTCCACTGTAGCTCCCAACGCTAGCCTTGGTCCAGTCACACAATGGCACTCCGGTTAGCATACCCGTCGAGAAAGCTGATGGTGCACACAACAACGAGTCAGTTGTTCTAGAAGCCAAGTCCAGTCCCCTTTTACCCCAGAGCCTCAGCCAACGCCTTTCTCTCCCCGGATTAGACCCATCCAGATAAGCGTCAAGGATGCTCACTCGCAAGGGACCATGTGGAAAAGGGATATCCTTCAAATGCAGATCACTCCCACGGACATCCGTGCCTGGCGTGTGTGTCTGCACCTTGCGTTGCTTTTCTTAACTTAGCTAAAACAAAAGTTCGACCAAAGTCTTTAAGTTTTGACAAGCCTGCGTGAGCCGCAGGATCATAGCCCGTCATGAGCCTCAAGTCGGATATCATCAGTGCCATGGTCATCACGTGGGTGTCGGCCTTGCTGGCGCTGATTGCACGTATCTTCGCGAGGCGCATGACAAAGGTTCCCTGGTGGTATGATGACTACTTGTGTGTCGGTGCCTTTGTAAGTCTTGCTTGTGAACTCTGATGGGCTATTGCTTACACGCTGTAGGTTGTTGGTATTGGATACAATGTTGTGATGATATACTGTAAGACTACCCTTTGCGCCGAGGATGTGAATAGAGGCTGACTGATGAAGGGGCCTTGACATGGTACCTTGGCACAACTATTCCCGACTCCGTCAGCGATGAACGATACGAAGAGATCAACCTCCACGCGCGACTGATGCAGTTCCTCATCTCTCTCACCTACTCATACTCTATCGGTCTTTCAAAGCTGTCTATTCTTCTCTTCTACTGGCGTATCTTCAAACAATCAGCCATTCGAATCCCGATCCTGGTTATGCTTGGCATCAGCGGCGCTTGGCTCATCCTCCGTACATTCATGGTCATCTTCCATTGCATACCAGTTCAAGCCTACTGGGACAAGTCAATCAAGAACGCCGTCTGCAAGATCAACGACTCACAGTTCTTCTTCGCCACATGCCTTACTCACTTTATTCTTGATGTGGTCATCCTGGCGCTGCCGGTTATCGAAGTGTTTAAGTTGCGACTTCGTCTGGGACAAAAGATTGCCATCACTGCCCTGTTTGCCCTTGGTTTCATGTAAGCTTTCTGTCATCATGTCACAGTATTATACTAACAAAGAAAAGTGTTTGTCTTGCATCTGTCTTTGTCATCGTCACAGCCCTTCAATATGATCCCGCATCAAGACAAATGCCCCGCGATGTCGCCACAAACGACATGTGGGGAGGTGTCGAGATCAACGTCGCCATCGTCTCCGGATGCCTCCCTCTTCTCCGCCCAATCTTTACCAAGATCCTTCCCAAGAGATTCCTCAGCTCCGCTGGAAGCAGTCACCCTATCAGCCGCACTACCCACGGCATTCGTCTCACTACCATCAACCGTACCAACAAGGACAAAGAGGAAGACGAGACAAGCTCAACTCATCAACTGGCCGACCCTGAACAAGGGATCCCCGGAGAGTTTGAGATTATCGATGGAAAGGAGGGACCTCGGACTTTCATCTCAAGTCGAACTACTGAGTCGCTGCATTCGAGGGAGCAGGATATGGCGGGGATTTATGTGCGGAATGACGTTGTTCAGGAGGTTGAGGAGTCGAATCATACATACGCGATGAAGAGATGAGAATCGCTTCTTATTAATACTGTTTCTTATAATTATTATACCCATATACGTGTACATTTAGATTTACAGAAATGTCATTTCATATGCAGCTTTGATCCGATCCATTACCAGAAGTTTCATGCATATCCGATGTCAAACATGTCCACGACCATACCTTAGTCTAAGTTATGCTTAAGCTCTTCTGTATTATGAACAAGTTTAGACTGCATTTTCAGACAAAGCCTAAACTTATGCCTCTGCACTGCCATTTACCAATTTTGGCTGTGATGGAAAAAACTGATGCCATCGTAGGTAGTTGATGGTGAACCACATCATCTTTGGTCTGCCCCGACTCCGATTTCCGAACCTTCCTTCAATCTCAACTGTATGGAGAGGCCTGCTCCAGATGGAGAGGGAAGGCAGGCTCGACAACCGTCTCTCTTGCCGTCGATGTTGCACTTGCCCTTCCAACATCTGACGGCCACTGCCGTCCGCTTTGCCTTTATTTCAGTCTCCTGTGAGACAGGGGAACTTCTCTTCTTCAAACAAACTTACTGCCAGCAATCAACCATCAAGAGCTTCTATTCATTTTCAAGCACAGTTATGTCGTATATCGTTCCTTGCGTCAATATCCCCCCACGCCTCTTCGACAAGCTCTTCGAGCTTCATGAAGTTAGTGAATTATGGACGCCCGAAATATACGCTGATGGCGCGATATTCGACGAACTGGCCCGAATGCCTTTGGATGCATTGCCGCCCCTTACCCCCGTCCAAGATACTGCGTCGAATCAAAGCATCACGCCGCCGTACGATGCAGCTGCTATGCCTCCCACGCCATCCACTAGTGCCTCTAATAACGACCACGACCATTCTTACATTTTCGACGAAGCTAAATATCGAATTGATCACGGTTTTCCTTACACCTACAAGTTGGAATTATACATGCCTCTGACTCGTTTGACACACCTCCGGGATCACAAGACCTCTCCAACAGCAACCAAGCTCCTTGTGCTAGTCGACGTGCATACTCAGAACAAGTGGACATATGGATGGGCTGTCACGTTTTCCGCCCAATACCCGTTCGTTGCTTTCAACCGCGGCGGAGACTTTGCTTCCCCCAAGGCAGGCGCGCCGAAGCATGCGTGCATGCGTTTTGTGAAGCGATCGACGCGATCATCGACTTTGTCAACGATGAAATGTATGAGAAGCCACCTATCTCGAATATCTGCGTGCGCGTCCCTCAGTGTCGGGATTCCAAGTACGCACTCAACCGGATTTTTCGCGACGTGGAGCAAGGAATAACTTTTGGAGAGAATGCGTCGCAATGGCTCCAAGACATGTATGGTGCACTTGGGAAGAGCTTAGATCAGATGCGAAAGCTAAGGGCTGAAGGGGTTAATGTTATGCTGTGGCACAAGACCAAGAAGAGGAGTCAATAGGCACCTAGGCAATAGACAGTAGTGAAAGTTCTCTTCGGTTGAAGCTAGGTGGGCATTAATAGACTGGTCTCAGGACTTTTATTCACTATATACAAAAGCTCTCGTCTCAGAAGAGAAAGCCCGTCTAATCAAAACTGCTAAGAACTTATACCAACTTAGTAAAGGTTCATAAAAATCTTCTTTAATCTTCCAAGACTTTCAAAGCAAACAACATGATGGCCTGTTTGCTCAAACGCAGTGACACACGCACGCCCAGCCGGCCAGGGAATGGATTCAGCTGCTAACAAATCGCGAGAACACAATCGTTCACTCTGAAGCTGCGCTTAGTCGTTAATCACAGATCTCCATGTATGTGAAAACTAAATCACTGACAATGGTTCCCTATATAAAGTCCTCAGGCCCGGTCACTGGACTCAAGCATGGCACACGTTCCGCAACTGCAAGCCAAAAATGTCTGACTTCCGCACACGCATACCTTGCAAAGAGATCACCTCTCTTAGCAAGCTCTACGACGTGCTGACAAGTGAATACGGAAACATGTACTATAAGTTGGAGACGGAAAAGAACGAGCATGGAGAGCTCTTCTGGGTTGTTGGTGTCTCGAGCCATTTTGCGCGTGATGTGCGAGAACTTTTGATCACGAAGGGGGTTCTTCGACAGCGGGAGAGACCACGGGGATTTACGGCAATAAATGGACCGCAATGCCAAGGAGATTCATTCCCTGAAGTTGTTGATCTCACTGGGGATGATTCGGATGAAGAGCCTCCTCCGGCTCACGAGACTACAAACCCAGGAAACATACCAAGAGATCTGAGTCCAGGATCACGCCAACTTCTTCCTGACACGGAAGAAACGCCAGATTACACTACCAAGTCAGTAGCGAACAAGCGAGATAGCCCTGAGAAAGCACGACAAAGCGCTGTTACACAAATCCCAGAACAACATGACCGAGCTGAACAAAGACCAACCGCAACATGCAACAGCGCGGTTGGCCAACGAGACCGTTCGAGAGGGAGGATCCCGATATCTATGCTACTCGGTGAGGCTCACACTCAAGCTTAATTTGTGTCTGGAGATCGGCCAGGATATTCAGGTATTTGCAGCAAATTCGACCGTCGGAACGGAATTGGAGGCTTGGGCATTCAGTGTTTGGTGGTTGTTTGCAAGCGCTGACGTTCCAGGCAGCTCACAGGGCCTTTATAACCGCGAATTTCTTGGGTAACATGAAAGTGGGATAGAAATAATTCATGAAGCAATTGATACCCTTCTGTTCTCAATATGACATGAGTGCCCGCAGCTCTTCGGGTCGAGAGGATAAGCATAATGTGGCGTGATGCGGCTGACTTTTTTTTTTTGAGTAACCATAGCGAAGGTGGCTGTTACAAAAATACACCCAGGCGCCACTAAGCGTCGGACTTTGGGCTCACAAGGCGTTCTTTGGTGGTATTTTGTGCCTCGTGAATGTGAGACTACCATCCAGGACCACTTA